>JBBMFX010086026.1:0-10111 GCA_037832545.1 Rhabdalestes septentrionalis
TATATACTTTTCCAAGGGCAACAATATAGAAACATTTTCTGCATTAACTTACTGTTTTAAATAATACTGACACATTTTTGACAGGCATTATGCACCTATGCAGCTCTTTGAACTTCTAGTGTTTTACACATCCTGTTGTTTTTAGCTCTGTCTGTCTGCTGCAAGACTAAAAGCCACAGTGCCTTTAGTCTGTGGGTAGTATATTTACATATATACATGTGGGTAATCCCCCTCTCTATGTATTTGTCTGTTAGTCATTTTAAAAGTGCCTGGCTCTTTGTTTATGTCCAGATAAAGCTATTTTATTTAGAAGTTTCAATTTTTCTTTTATTTTTGTTATTTTTAACAGTGCAGACAGCACTTACTGTCTGCTGTCAGGTTTTATTGGCCATTGTCTTTTTTTTTAATCCTGAGCTCCTTCGGCTGATGACTGCAGTGTGTGTGGTTTTAACCGCAGTCCTCAGTAGCAGAAACAAAACCAACCCTCGCCAAATACATCTCTAACAAGCCCTCCTCTGTGTTTATCCACCAGCACAACTGGCCTACATGGAGATGTGAGACCCTGCATTGAACTTCGGGGAGAATGTGTATGTGTGAGTGTGTGTAAAAATGTACATTTGCCTTCCAACAGCTGTTTATTTTTTTACTTTGGTGAGACTACTGTT
Source organism: Rhabdalestes septentrionalis (assembly GCA_037832545.1). NCBI lineage: Eukaryota > Metazoa > Chordata > Actinopteri > Characiformes > Alestidae > Rhabdalestes > Rhabdalestes septentrionalis. The sequence goes on from JBBMFX010086026.1 coordinate 666, forward strand.
TTGATCACGTGACTCTTGTTTTGTTTATGTTTGTATAAAGTTAGTTCCCCTCTGTGATCTATGACAAGTTGCTACGATCACGCCTTTCCTGCGAGATGGGTCGTTTCCTGTTCTTTTATAAACTACCCACAAGATGGCAGCAGAGATAATAAAAGAAATGTTTTAAAATCGTTTTGGTCAGTTTTTGTTTCTCTACGTGATAGAATTTGCAGTCACTTATACAGCACATAATTAAATACCATAAACTACACACAAGGTTTATTGAAACTAAGGTAAATGTTAGTTATTTTGGCAAAAAAATCTTTATTAAATAATGAAAGTATGATGCACTTTTGTGTATTTTTGTATTTGAATGTCATTTTTCTATTTCAATTTTTTATATGCAGGCATATTTTGTGACCTTATGTACCTCAAAATTTGATCAATACTTTTCAAATGTAGTTATAGGTCACACACTGTTTTTTGTCCTGGAGTGTAAATGCACATTTAAATATTCTACACATATCATACATATAGTTGCTCATTTACAGTGAAGCGTACCAGTAGGAAGCGTGTGGCCTAGTGGTTAGGGAGTTGCTCCTGCTGTCAGAATGTTGTGGGTTCAAGCCCCAACACTGCTAATGTCATCACTGAGGTTCCCTTGAGCTTGGTGCCGTCCCCACAAACACTGCTCCCTGGGCACCCTGCAGTGGTGACAGCACTTTTCTTTACTTGGTGCATGGATTCAATGTAGAGAAAGAAGCTCACACTCTGGTGTGTTCATGCATGACTATTAGTATTTTTTAGGGAAGAAATATTGAATCACTATTGACTGACCCCCAAGGTTTTACTGTCAGTTGTGACATCATGTCATTTCTGTTTCTAAGTTTTATAGTATTGAAAACGATGTTTCCAAACTTTTGAACGATATTGTATCATTTTTAGCTTTAAAAGCAGGTGTTGCAGAATCTCTGTAAACTGAAGTAGCTTTAAGAAGAAATTGTGTAGCTCACAGGCATGCAGTCATTACATTTTCTACTTGCAATGCATCTCTCAGTGTAAGTACAGTTGCTATGTGATTTTGTTTTAATCACTTTTTCAATTGCCTTGTGGTTCCAGTGGTAGAGCATCTGCAGCTTTGGTACTTCACACATTGGGGGGATGCAGGTAACCCAGAGACAAAAGTCATGACCAAATAGTTACCTTAAAAGACTGAAAGAGTCAGCATATATTAACGAAGTTTCTGCACAAAAGGCTCTCTACTCTTTACGCTAAAGAAAGTGCCACAAAGGGCTCTTTGGAACACGTCTATAGAGGATCCCCTTTTTGTGGCTAGTTCTTGAGGGAGACATTTTTGAAAAAAAAATTCTGTTAAAAATGTCATTTCTATTTACTCTTAAGAATTAATTAATTAAATTTTAAAATTTTAATGAATTTATTTATTTAAAAAAAAACCTGTCGTAAATAAAAACCTTTAATAAATAAAAAAAAAACTTTGCTTGGCCAATTAGGGTTTGATCATATAGGCCTCTCTTTTTTTATTTATTAAGTATATTTTTATTTTGTAGGTATATATTTTTTAGAATACATTTTAAAAGCGTAAGTAAAACATCAGTTTTGTTCTTGTATAACAAACTAACCTGAGTAGTTCAGTTAGCATCAGTTAATCTTATAGAACTAATTAATAAAAATCTAAAAATAATAATAACTGTGCATGTGCAGTGCTGAGAAAAAAATATTTAGCCCTTCTGGAATTTAGTTCATTTTTGTATATTTATCAAAGGAAATGATTTAAGATCATTCAAAATGTAATATAAAACAAGGAAAGCATTAATAAACAGTATATCCATAGTCTAATGGTATAATATTGTCAATTGAAGGAAATAAACTAAATGTGAAAATATGATTACACTGTAAACCTTATAAGTGGTTATTACACCTTTAGCTGCAACCAAAGCATTTTTATAATGGGAGATAACTGAAAATTCCTTTTGGCCCTGTCTTACTTGCAGAGTCGCTTTAATTCAGCCATTGGAGGGTTATGGTTTTGGGGTGGTAGTAACCTAGGGGGTAAAACTCTTGCCTGTGACGCGATGACAACAAAGTGACAGGTTCAAACCCCACCTTCTACCACTTCCACCCCCACGTTTTGTCCTTGAACAAGGCATTACCTAGTCTGACAAATGCCACTTTATCTTTACCTTCTGAAGCATGAAACAGCAAAGCTTCCCCACAGCCTCACACTACCACTATCTCTAAGTATAAAGTCCAGTAACAGATCATAGTTGAACAGCTCAATGTATTCTGTATTCCCAACTAAAAATTACAAAAATCTACAAAAGAGGTTACACCATTATGCGGTTCAACAGATTTTTTTGTGTGATGCAGACAAAGCAGCCAGAGTTACTTAGAAATGTTGCTAAAGGCAGCCGCAGGATGTCTTCGTGTCATTTCTTAGTTGTTTTCTCAAATTTCTGTTCTCCATTTCAGGATCTATTCTGGGGATCTGTGGTTGTCTTCTGGTATGATTACTCAAACTGTACAGTGTACTCATTGCGCCTTGTCAGCAGTGCAGTTTTGGATTAAATATAATGATTTTACAGGATAAGAAGTGTCCTTTGATAGTTAGTTTGGTGCTTCTGAGGCTCCAAAATGATATCCTGTCATGCCAGTCAAAAACACTTGATTTTACTGCAAAATATACCTTGTTGTCTCGCTTACCGCAGTCAGAACTGTACCATACTGGTTTTGCTTCAGTGAAAACCTCAGCTATGCCCTCAGTATTCTGACCAAAGTGTTAGGTCATAAGTGACACTAGTACACATGTCAAACGTCGACACGAATAAGATTCTTCAAAAAAAAGCTTCCTACAGATTTTTTAAAATAGTTGTAGTGGTGTAAATATTTTATTTCTGCTGATTAGCTAGGGTGTTATGGTATCTCCTCTGTGTCTGTGGGAAACATTTCATTCAGTTTTTAATTTATGTGCAATACTTGAAAATTGCGAAATCTCAAAAAACTTCATCACCCTTTGTAAGTGTGAGATTTTTAGTCATTTCCGAGAAGATGCAAAAATTCATTTCAGAATTCAGAATTGTATCAGAAACTACATACTGTCAGTGTGTTAGTCATGCCTATCTTCTCTGGATTTGGATCTCAATAAGTTCACCACCAGTCATATGTTACTTGGGCAGTGGACCATTGAAAGCACAGCAGTGACACTTTCATGGTAATGGGTGTTGAACTGGTTTGAGTGCATAGGACACTTGTGTTTTGCCCTCCTGGATAACATTCGAGACATAGAGAGCAGCTTGCTTTCCCCCCACTTTTCCCTTCCCGGAACATTATGCTGGTTTTAAGGAATTTGAATGAATAAATAAATTCTAAAAATGCAATTATTTAAATTAAATCAAATATATGCAAATATCTAAATAGAAACTATGCCATGATTCATTTTTCTGAGTGTTTGATCGGAAACCTGCCACTGATCACCTGCCACTGAACTACACCTACAAGTGTCAATGTTTACATAATAGACTGGGTGCAGGGTACATACTCAGGTATTAACTGCTTTCAAAGCATTAGCAGATCACCTTGAATCAGTTAAATGGACACTGTAAGAAGAAAATCACAATGAAAGTAAATTGGAAACAGACAGTTCCACCAAGGGCTATAAGGTGTGTGAATAAGACATAAAAGAAGAAATAGTTTGATGCATTGACTGGGGGAACTATGACAACGACTGGGGGAACTATGACTTATTTTAATGTTTAACATTATAACTTATTTTAACTACTACTTATTTTAACGAAGAACAGCACTGTGGGGAGACAGACAGTTCCACGAAAGGTTATGACGTCTGAGAATAGGACGGAAAAGAAGAAATACTTTGATGCACTTTCAGGGGGAACTATGACTTATTTTAACGTTTCTTTTTATACAATTGATTCCATGAACCTTTATATTATGTAGAGCTTCTTTAAAATGTTCTTCACACTCACATGAATCATCTACAAAACTGGCTCATCTACAGCAAATAACCCTTTCTGGTAAATTCATTTATTAAGACAACAAGCTCTTCAAGATTTACCAGTATTTCCGTCGATTCCTATATAACCCAGTACACATTACGGGAAGATTTTCAGGAAATAAATGACCACCAGATGTGAAGTTGGCTTGAGGTTGTTGAGCTCATGGCTTACTTTTGACATTTTGCTGTTTAATTCAGATCTGAGTTTTGTGCCTTTTCTGTCTTTCTGTCTGTGAAGTTCTCAGCTCTTCGTGATGAGGGTGAGAAAGTGAAAAAACCCAGGTGCATTAATGCTTTTTGCTGTTGCTTACACAAGCTGACTGCTACTGCACTTCTGCCAAAACTGGATGATTAATATGTATGGGTTCGTTTTTTTATTTATGAATATTCTCATGCCCACAAAAGTGATATATTTCTTATCTAGGACCATGTACGAAAGTGGCTCAGGTCTGTTTGAAAATGTTCAACATTTTTTTGCATAATGCATCTTCCTAAACATCATATCTGCATCCCCAACAAGATTTTGTTATTAACACCTTGGTCATTTTGCTATGTGAACTAAACTGACTTCTGAGAATGACATTGATGTTCTGCTAACTGTGTTAAGTTTCCAGTAAGGTTAAGTGCACAAAGTTTTTCACCCACGTCTGCAAGTTAGTGACACTGGATGCATGTGTTATGTACCACTGGCCCAGATTATCATGGGTCATAGGTTGAACTACATACTGGCCAGAATACTTTAGAGAGGTTTTCAGATCAGATCCCAAAGAAATCTACAAAATTTGTAGTGTTTTATCCAGATGTTCCCCAAGATGCCACATAAAGTCTGGGTTTAAATGCTAATACACACCAAGAAACATGTAACAATGCCTTTTTGTTAGTTTAGGCCATTACACTGAGGCTTGGGTGAAAGCCTGACACAAAATGGCAGCTGATGTGTTGGAAGAGATCATTGTGGAAAGCCCCTGCTCATGGGTGAAAGACAAAAGTGACTAACAGTTACTCATAATACATTTTTATTTTTAGCCATGCCAATCACTTCATGGACATCTTCTATTCTATAAAACATGTAAGAACATAATGAGTAATATGAGATGCGCTTCAGTCCACGTTTTGAGAGGGTCATATATGTTTGGGCAACATGTGTTTGTGCTTCAGTAGAGAAAATGTGAAATTTTACATATCCAGTCTTAAGGGGCATTTGTAGTGTTTCAGATTTTCAGTCAACTTTAAGTGCTACTATTGTAAAATGGATTTGTGTAACTAGGAATAATAACATCCATGAGGTTTGGAGGTTTATGAGGAAACTGGGAGGTCACTAATATTCTCTTCCAGTTACACCACGACTTGCTTTCTTCTATCTGAAATAAACTTGGCAATATAAACAAATAAATATCTTGATGAAACACATCTGGTTTTGGATGTCTAAAAAATGAATTGTTCAGAATATTTCAGAAAAAGCACAGTCAAATTGGCTATACTAAATATGTATTTTATTCCAGACATGGTAAAGTAATGGGACATGGGAAATGTATGTGAACAAAGCCAGAACTGTGCTACACATGGTGGAAAGTACCATCTGAAATGCTCTACTGACAGTTCCTACTTGAAAATCCAGAGTCAGTAATAGAACATGTAGCCCTAAACACAAACACACACACACACACACACACACACACACACACACACACACGTCCATATATATATATATGCGCTTATGAACAAGTGCATTATTACAGTTTATTAATATTCCTGCATGTTTATAAACAGTTATATTTCTTAAGAACAGGACATGTTTGTGTTTCTTTAGACACTGTTCACATTTAGAGAACTAAACCAGCCAAGAGTAACTTCATAAAATCTGTATTATCAGTTTAGTTGTTTTTTGTTTGTTTTGTTTTTTTTGCTGGTGCTGAAATTGATTATCAAAGCATTTCTAAAAAATGCAAATGTAAGGCCATTGCTCTCCTATGGATCAGCCATTGAAAACCATACATTTTCACCAACATCCATTATCCCTGGTCCCTGTCATTCCAACATCTGTGTAATGTTCACCAGCATGCTTAAAAAGAGGAATGGTCCTCTAACTGCTGGCCTCCTGAAGCTTTCACTTTACTTCCTGTATGTAACTTTCTCAGTGTGCGGTCTTAAAATCTTCTTCTTCTTATGGTCTCTAATTTACCACCGGAAATATTTCTGTCACTTCTTCAACTTCAGCTCCACTCTCAGCATGTTTTGGTGGCATGTCCTGGATAGAAAAAAAAACAATAAATAACAAAATAAATAAAACATAGCTAATGATTTAAAAAACACCTAAAGGCCAACCAACAAGCACCTAAATATCGCCGGATATGAAAAGGTGTATTACCTGACTGAAATCGTCTTTCTCAAGAAGCTTTTTAACTTTCACCGATGGGCTTGGGATTGAAGGGAATAGCTTTTTGGACAACCTGAAGTAGAACACAGTGTACAGATCTCAAAACACAGTGAAAAGATACCTTCTACACATGCTAAATGCACTAACAAATACAGTATTTATGTAAAAAACTGAAAAGCCCAGTGTAGAACATACTTTATATTCCCTTGAAGGAAATTTGCTGTAAAATCATACGTGCTTATTATACTTTTCAGATTTGTAGAATATACAAACAGAACATATACAGTATGTAGACAGTAAACAATCTATTTAATTGCCAACAACACAGTAACACAGGCTCAGATAAGTTAAATAAACCACACATTAGTGGGTGGAGCATTTTCTAATATACTAGACTGATGTTTCTATTCTCTTAGTTTGCTCCTATAGCCAACACTAATGAGGTTTACCAAGAAAAGTAAAAAAAAGTGTAAATAAGCCACGCACTCAAAAGCTGTCACGCCACAACGAATGAGAAATTGAGAGTATAGAAAACGGAACAATATGAGTTCCATTATAATTTTTGAGCATTATAATATTAGATGATACCAGAAGCCACTGTGAAGAGTTTGACTGCATCATTTGAGAATGAATAAATAATACATTAATAAATACATAACTTAAACCTACACAAAGCTATTTCATTTTTTTGCATGCCAAAGACTAACTTATGTGTACACAAGCAAGCTTTTAAAACAACGGACCTTGCATAAAAAATAAAGGTGCTCTAGATATTCTGGCAGAAGTCATACATACATCAGTGTGAAGAACAATAGATGAATTTGAGTGAGTTTTTTGAGCTAGCCAAATCTTTAAATAAAGGTGCTGCAAAGGCTGTTTTGAACTTTGCCAAAAAAAAAAGAACCATTTTAGTAAATGAAATGAAATGTGTGAGTGTAAAGAGTGTAAAAATTCTAATTTGCCGGCATCTCAAACACCAATTGAAGACTCTGATGTTCTTTTATTTCCACAAATGTCATGCTAAAGGAGCACCACTGCACTGGAAATGATCAATACCTGCTCTTGTACCCTGACCTGAATCCGAATAAGAAAAATCTATTGATCCCAGAGGAAACTGCTTAACATAATTTTCTGATACTGATCAGTGTAGAAGAGCAAGTATTCATGATTTACAGTACAGTGAGGCTCCATTACTATGAACTTTGTAGACTTACAAAGGCTTTCTTTTGAGTTGATCAAAGTCATTTGGCTGGGGTGCTCTAAAATTACACAATTTTGAAGTGATATTATAATTTTCCTTGCAAGTCCCAGTGTATCCTGACCTTCCTAAATGATTGGGGCACACTGATACATTTAGCCCATAGTTAAATTTGAAAGGTTCATAAATCAATATACTCCTGGTATTTTAAGCTACATTTGAAATAAAGATAAATGATGAATGAAGCCAGTGGTTCATTACATTACCTTCATTTGGCAGATGCTTTTACCAAAGTGATGTAAAATGCTGTTGTATTATATTGAAACTAGAGCTGGGAGACACATGAAATGAATGTGCTGGACTGGATACATTATTGCACAGCATGATACTGACTATTCAGCAACATCAATTAAAAAAATGTGCATTCAAATGAGACACTGCTGCTTATGAGTCTAAGCCCTTTATGCCTAAAGCTGTGCTAGAGGGGTTTGATTCTCTGTGGAGGGAGGAGTCTTCTCTGAATGGATGGAAATCTATCTGTATTTTTTGGGATGAGATGGAGTAGAGTTTGTGAACCAGAACTAATCATCCCACATTTGAACCTGAACTCACTAATGCTCTTGTGGATGAATGCAGTCAGCCTCCTCACAGCAAATGTTTCAGCATCAAGAAAACTAGAAGGAATTACTGTCTCAACACTTGCTTAAAGTCTCCAGGGCAGTACTTCCCCAGTCTCCTCCATTTGTGTGAAATGATCTATAAACACACGGAATGTGGTGAAGCAGGATATCCTGACAGCACTTTTTTTTAATTCTTATAACTTATAAAATCCTTCTCTTTCCCAACCTATTTTAGGAAATATTATTGGGATATACGGCCCTTGCAAAGTATTTTCTCTTTGTTAATTGCACTTAAAAATACTTTTTGTTTAGAGTTTATACTTTAACACAAACTAATCACATTTTAATACAAACAAATCACATTACAGATATTAAATAACAAGCTACGAGTAATTCTATGCAACTCTGATTTTGAGATCTTCACTACACATTCCCAGTCACTGGCTATATTGTTCCACTGAGCGAACACATTTCTACCAAGCAATACTTTATGGCATCTTAAGCTATACTAAATATATATAATGTCAATCATATGAAGTTTACATTACATTTTACATTTTACATGGCATTTCTGTACCACTAAATGCACCTAAATGCTTTCTACAAGTAATAAATGTACTGTAATGTAGTATTCATTTATTAAGCTTATATAGCCATAGAAATTAATAAAGAGACCACTTTCCCCTTTTTTCTGTTCACTGTTTGTACAGTTTGCGGCAGTGTGTGTGTGTGTGTGTGTGTGTGTGTAAAATGCACATGTTGCTATTCTTTTCTGAACTATTACAGTGTGAGCTGTTTACGGAACACCTAGATATGTATTGTGAGTGCAGTCATGTTTGTAGAACAGCTTTCTTTGGGATGTATTCAAGCAGCTTTACTCCTGAATCTGTTTCTAATGGGATGAAAGAGAGTCTCACATGCACACACTCTGCTCTTAACGTCACTATTTTATGTTTTTGCAAAATAATGTAATGTTGTGCAGTTCAACATTTCCAAGGTAAAATCAATTATTTATATGTATAATTTTTGAATGTCCCTTTTTGTTTGTAATTTTGAATAAAGTGTGGTCAGTAGTGTATAAAACAAAAGTGACACGCACATTTTAAACAGACACACTCCTACAAAGTGCAACAGCAATAACCAGAAATAAAAACAATGGGTTCTTTTATTTTTTTCTATGGATGTAGTTATGTATAGATATGGCTCTCTCTCTCTCTCTCTCTCTCTCTCTCTCTCTATATA
>JBBMFX010086037.1:0-10111 GCA_037832545.1 Rhabdalestes septentrionalis
ACACACACACACACACACACACACACACACACACACACACACACACACACACACACACACACACACACACAGGTAAACCCCACAGACTGGCAACACATTAAAGTTAAGGGTGTGGGCTGGAATGGAAATATCAAAACACTAATATCTGTTAGTACCATTCATCTGAAGGATTTTCCCATAGAGTTTTCTCCACAGTACCGGCCTGGAGGCACACACACACCAAGTAACAGATATTATAGGTTGCAGGACTCTTATGCTGCAGAGAAAGCTAAATTATCCAATGACAGACAGGCATGAAATCTTGACACGTAATAATTGTGATTAACTGTATATTTGCATGTATTGCTCTTTGTCCTAGACTATCAGACAAGGCTAAAGTGAGAAAATCAGCTGATTTCTAGATGTTGATGTTTAGGAGCCCCTAAACACAGCCTGAGTACAACAAGGGTAAAGTGGCATTTTGCAGAAGCGTTTATCTGTAGCGACCTACAATTATTAGTTACAGAGACGGTTCCCTTGGAGACACTCTCTCCTGCAGAGGGTCAGGGCCTTCCCCAAGGATACAATGGTCGAAATTTGGGCTTTGGACCAGGTCATCTGGCTCACAGGCGAGTGTTTTACCCACTAGTCCACTACCAGCCTTCAAAACAAACATCACTTATCAATTCCCCACTAAAGGTGTTATAACAGTGGTCAGAAGCAATTTTCACAAATCGTACCAGCTAGTTTGGACTCCCAGACACAGATAATCTCAAAGAGACTCTCATGCTACCATCTCACTGGTTGATGGGGCAGGTAAGAAACAGGTTTGTTTCTTGCCCTCGCTGTAAAACTTTTATGATTTCGATCTGATGGCTGATCATTTGAACTCAGATAGCTGCTGCAACCCAAAATCTCCATCCCAGAGTTGGCTTTAGCAGTCTGAATCCTGCAATATCCCAATCCAGCGGGGACTCACAGTCACGCATTATGCAATTCCACAGACATAGACTAATCTCCGAAAGAGGAGAGAAAGCTAAACAACAAAAAAAATCTAATTCCACTCACAACTCCAACCAACCTCTGAGCACAGCAAGTATGACCTTAAAAAATATATACAACTGATGTACCTAGGCGAAGGCAGACCTTCCTGCTAAAGCTACCAAAATACACTATATGAACAAAAGCATTGGGACATGCTTGTTTATCAGAGTGTGAGCCAGGCCTCTTACTTCTATTGAAGGGCACTCGTTTTGGAGAGTGCCACACTTTTTTGGAATCTGTTATGGTTGCAATGGGGGGACTGTTGGAGTAATGGTCAAGCGTCCCAATACTTTTGTCCATTTAGTGTAAGTGTCAGTTTCATTGCATTTGAAAGCAATAGACACTTAAAACAGATGCTGAAGTGTACGAGTAACTAACAGGACCCTAAATAACAGGATCTAACATTAACAAAGGAAAACAGACTCAATGCAGAACTGCAGGACTGAATTCGGCCGAATTCAGGGCCAAGAGCTCTTTACTGACATTTACTAAGCAAACCAGTTCACCTCAGCATGCAAGCCGTCCCCATCCCAGTCAGCCGTCTGGGAAAGCCCCTGGAAGCAGGATTAAAAGGTTGACCAGGCAGCCGCCTCACCTGCATCTCCTTGTCGCTGTACTTGGAAGGGTTCTTGCTTCCTTGGCTCTTCCTGCGCAGTTTCTTCAGCTCGGCCTGGCACTTCTCCAGACTCTCTCCTTTGCTCCGATGCTCCATTTGGTATTTTTTCAGAGCCGCCTGCCGGACACACAATCAGAGCAATCAGTGAGAGTGCAGGAGAGAAGATGTGGTCTTTCCAAGATGGTTAAGATGATGGATTGTCAAAAGATAAAATGTACAATATTTCCGCTCTTTACCCTGAATGTAGTCCACCAGCCAAGTCATGCTTGATTTCTGATGTTTGCTTATACTGGGCCTGAAGCAGCTAAGAAGTACTAATGGGAGTCTGTACCGCACCTATTTGAAATGAGTATCACAGTAGTAATATTCACTTTGAATCATTTTTTTTTTCCTGTATTTTGTCCTTTCTAATGGATAATCTAATACAGCACAAGCTATTCTACACAATATGGACAAAAGTATTGGGACAGACCTGTTTTTCAGGGTCTGGGCTAGGCCCCTTACATCCAGTAAAGGACTGTTTTAAAGCTTCAACAGACCAATACAACTCCAAAATGTCTTAGGGAAGTCTGCTTTCTATTCCATCAGGACTGTGTTCCAGTCCGTAAAGCAAGGTCCATACAGACATGGTTGGTGGTGGTCAGTGTGGAAGATCCTGACTTAAACCCCATCCAGCACTTTTGAGATGAACTGGAATGGAGGTTGTGAGCCAGATCTTCTCATCCAACATTAGTGTCTGACGTCATAAATGGTCTACAGATTGAATGGGTGTAAATTTCCACAGAACTACATAATCTTGTGGAAAGTCTTCCAAGAAGAGTGGAAACTGTTGTACCAACTCCATATTAAAGTCTACGTTTTAAATTTAAGTTTCCAGTGGAGCACTGACAGCTCTAATGGATTACATCTGGAGTATGGAGCACCTCTATAAAGCCACTTATGAAACTGTTCCATTTAAATGGCCAATTTCATTCATTTTGCTTGTATTTTACATTTGTCTTCAGTGGTACATTATCATTTTACAATCTCTATTTACCCCTTAGAACTAAACACTGATTTTAATCGTACTCATATATGTAAATGAGCTCTGTTCTGTTTGGCCTCCTTATTTGGTGTCCCATTCAAAAAGCTCTCTGCCTTGAAATTCTCCGTGTATTTTCACTGTAAGTGGGCAGGGCTAAGGTGATAAAGGCTCAATAAGTGTGTATTTTTTTTATGTGTTCGTTTTCATGACATTGGTTTGAAATGGGCAGTATGGACTGTTCAGACTGAGCAGCAAATGGGACATTTTGGAATTTTAGCAATGTTTATGTATCTCATCACCCACTTTACTTCAAAGGTTTTTTTCCTGATATGGGCCCTTTAAGCTGTAGGCTTGCAACAGACCTTCATGAGACAGCCGGCTGTAAGACAACAGTTCTGCGCAAATAAATGTCAAACTGAGATGAAAGGGTGTAACACTTTCTCTGATGCTTTTATATCAGGGAAGACTTCACGCCTGTTTGGGAAAACCATTGTTAGCTTTGTAAAGCTGTTTAAATGTCACAGCAACTACAGTAGGCCAACAGTTAATGGTTCAATTTCCGCCAAAACGATGTTTAAACTCAGTGCTACCCAAAAGGTCCACCATTTTTTGTGATGTGCAGACTCCCTTTGTACTAAGTTTCCTAGTCTTTGAAAAGAATGCAGTATCAATGCAAACTAGATGCAGTTCAGTGTCTTGGAGTCTGTTTGTGAGTCTGATGGTGTTTGCTTGGTGCTACTTTCTTGGCGTTTGTGTTTCCAGCCTCCTTATCCATGATGTCAAAGTCTCACACAGGTTTTCCTTTTCATTCACGGCATTTAGCAGACGCTTTTATCCAAAGTGGCTTCTGTTCCCTAACTACGGGGGCAGTCTCCTTGGAGCAACTTGGAGTTAAGGGTCTTCCTCAGGAACCCAGTGGTTGCGCGCTGAAGGACTCGACCATTAAAAATGACGTGATCATGTGATCAATTAACTGTGTACAAGTGCACTGAAGAAAATATTCACAGATATTTTGACATTGGACCCGTGCCAATTTTTCGAAATCCATCAGAGGAGGAGAATCCTCAAATTTGACCTATAATAGGAGTAATAACAACACTAAAGAAGAACAAAACACATTAATAATGACTACTGAATGGTCACTGAATGGTCAAGTTGTCCGTTTCTATGTTTAAGAATGAGTAACGAACTTTCCGAGCATCTTTTTGGGGGGTATTAATGCTTGATAGGCTTTCACGTGTTGGAGGGTTCACGGGAACTGGGCCTGTTCATTTCTCCCATTGTCCTCCTCCTGTCGTCCCACAATTCCCCGCTGCCCAGAGCCATTGTGCACCAGACTGTGGCTCTTTGTTCCGGCCGCTGCTCGCTGCCAAAACTTCTTCGCCACATTTCTCTGAATCCTGAAAAAGGTTGTTTATTTCCCTTCTTCACTGGAACTGAATGAAAGCATGCTTAATTATTTTCATCAGTGCTCTAGATGAAGCACCGGGTAAACACGGCCGCGATTGGCTGCCAGAGCGCCGGGGACCAAGTGTGGACGTGAGGAACGAAGGGTCAAGGCAATATATTTAAGTTATAAGAAGCTTCAGTGAAGAGACCTCCCCAGTCATTTAATATATTGCTTTTCCAGACTTCGCCGTGTATGTAAACACAGACAGCATTATGCTCTACCCAAGAGATCAACAGAATAAAGGAGAAGGGCTTTGGGGGTGGTGAGGAGCTTGGAAACATGTTTCTGCTCTGATACAATAAAACAAGCCACAGTTCTGAGAGGAATGACCTGATGGTTTGCAGTTTGCTGTGACTTACCTGCTGTCAGGGAGGAGAAATTCATGTGGAAATATAAGCTGGAAATGTCAGTAAATGGACTAAAACCTGTAGTTCATATTTAAAAAATGATCGTATGCAATACTCCAAATGCAATTAAGATTTGCAAGCCCAGTGTGAAAATGCCATATCTGTTCCCATTCACATCGGTTCACATGGTTCTCTAGTTTCTATTGTGATTCTACTGTAGTTTCTATTGTAATCCCTGTGGGTTGGCAAAGTTCCTCAATATCCAGAACAAATGTTCTCAATGTTTTGTGTTCTAGACACATAAAAGAACATAAACAGGTTCTATGGTCCATGGGAAGACTGAACTATACCTGAATACCGAAAATCCAACAAATGTAACTCATCAAAGGATACAGCCTATGGAACAGATGCATAACATATATAATCAACCCTAAAAATACGGCAAAAGTTTGTCCTTGTCTTCATTTATCCATGATGTTTTCATTCCTGTATATATCACTACCCGGCTGGAGTTGGTTTTGCAAGACCATTATGATTTGCATATGCAATTATTAGCAAATTATTCTCACAAATGTACCATCGGTCCAATTTGAAATTGAGTTTGGTTAAATATATAAATCTGACAAAGTTTTGCCGACAAAACTGACCAGAGATCACTAAGGCCCACAAGTTCAAGCCATTAATGCAAAATAAGCACTCATCATCTTCCGTTAGTGTTCCAGTTCTGCAGAGACCCTTATGTGTGAGATTACATAAACACACATTATGCAGAACATGCCACACTGACATTAACTGTGCTGCACTGCCATTATAAAGTACATCAGCTGTTTAATCAAGGCTGCACTGGCTTTAGGGCCAGAAGAATTCAGGGCCCACAACTTCCAGTCCAATAAACCAAAAACCAAGCTTACAGTTCAATAAACCCTAAACCAAACTGGCCAGGGCTGGAGAGTAATTATGTACAGAAAAATGTGTGTGTGTGTGTGTGTGTGTGTGTGTTACCTACATTGAGGTATCGGGCATCCAACTCCACTTTCTTCTCCAGTTCAGTGAGCAGCTCATTATGGAAGGATTTCAACTGAAACACAAGAGATATGAATATGAGTGATCTACCAGTCAAAAGGTTCACCACACACTGAGATTTTCGACATCCGAATGCTAGTAATGTAATATTTACTTTTTTTTTTTTAATCACTCAGCATTCTATGCTAACAAGTACATCCACAGCATGTTCATCATGAGTTCATTCTTTTTGGCCCAAAAATGTCATATTTTAATATTAATCACTACTGAACTACAAAAAGCCACCTGATGTTCTAATTGTATCACAAGACAACTGTTTATGTGACAGCCAATGGGATGAAACAGTGAATGAGTGCATTTTAAAGTTAAAAGACAGTCTAAAATATGACACTATATCACCACACAAAATATGAACTATTTTTAAGTGACCTAGTTCTTTAAATGGCCTAGTTATTTGATTAGTAATACTGAATCAGCCTGTTTGCTTTCAGGAATCCCACTGAAATATGACACTACTGTTTGGAATCACCAATCGCGTTGACAATTGCTGATATTTTATCGAGTAAAAATAATGTTTTAAGGAATATAATAAAGTAGCAACTGTACAATGTTAAGTTGAGTGAATTCTCAATAAGTAATCTACCTTAATCAAAGGTTATTTCCTCTGTACAGATGGTTTTTTTACAGATTCTTGTAAATTCGTTTTTGCATTAATGAGTACTTTGTTAAAGTTTGCTTTAACATAACCAAAAGTTTTAAAACACTAGCATAACATCTTTTAACACATAAAAGAACCAAAATAACTTGGTCCACATCTGTTAGTCTCTTAGTTATAACAAAGATGTGACTCTGTGGTCTTACAGGGGACAGGGTTTACCAAATGTAAACAACGACCTTATGGGCTGGGCCTATGTAAATAAGCTTTGAAATGATTAAGCCAGGACTATGACAACACCCAGGGCAGGCTGAAGATATCTAACAGCCTGACAAACACCTTCAGCAGCTGTAAGCGGAGTGAAGGGCATTCCTGAGCCGTTCTCGTTATCGTTTTGGGTGAAGTGGGAATGGAGTACACCATTTGTTTGACCTGCCAATGTCAGTGTGTGACACAAAGCGGGAAAGCCCCTAGATATCTGCGAGCCAGTGGGTGGATAACGATGCAGACGGCTGCATTGTTCGTATTGTGCATGTGCGGAAGTGGCTGTGCTCGTCTGACATTTTGAAATGGCCCACCCTTCCCTTTCCCCACAGAGGGACCAGATGGAGGCCTTCAGATAGCGTAATAGCAAACGAACAAGTAAAAAGGGCAGGCTTTCAACGCCAACGTATTCTAGTTCCTTTTATAATACCATGAATAGTGGAGCACGCTTCATCCTTTCAATGCAGCAGCCTCAACATGCTTGGAGGAGAATGCTAATCAGTGGACTTAGTATATACATCACTCCTCAAAGGAATAGCACAAAATGACCCCTAGTGTTCAGTCTATATCTAGCATGCTTTGTTTTCATTTCATATGATGATAAAAATCGCCCACCTTAGACACACAGAGACAAGAGCAATATAAAATAGAAAGTCTAAATAAATTAAACCGAAATATGTATAAAAACCTCATAAAACCTCAACATGAAATACACTACACTATATACACACATCCTGAGTTATAATACTATAGATAAATAACTTACAGTTAATTACTACTAATACAAATAGTGATTAGGAGTGTGTTATTGCATGTAATATAGATCGGTAGTGTATAATTAATGCTGACATAAGTAGGGATGTTTCACATGGTGAGACTATTGCACTATTGCACAGTTATTAAATGAAATGATACATAATTGACTGATACAGCCAGGATACACACCATGTCCTCAAGCTGCATCTGTATCTGTCTGTGGACTTCGGCCATCTGAAATAGTACATCCCCTATGGAAACAGAGAGAGAGAGGGAGACAGAGAGAGAGGGAGGGAGAGAGAGAGAGAGAGAGAGAGGGAGGGAGAGAGAGAGAGAGAAAGAGAGAGAGAGAGAGCTGTTAAAACCCTTTTCTGCGTGTGTGCTAATACAGGCATGCAGCAAAATCATGCAGTTCCATGAACAATAAAAGCTGCATGAAAAAAAAAATGAAACAAAGAGAAGGAGGTAGAGAGAGAGAGAGAAGAACAAGATGGAATGCCAATCAAATCACACAATGACACGCAGACAACGGACCACTTTACAATGAGGTGTTTGACACATAATGGATAAGGTTAGAAAAAAAAGAACATAAGAAAGCATTTATCAGCCCTAAGGGTGGCACGCAGACAAAACAGACAAACTTAAAGAGAACACAGGCAAACTGAAATAAAAACATGAGGACGACAAACAGTGCAGCGAACAAATCAGAAAAAACATGATCAAACAGAAACGCATGAGAGAAGAGATTACTTCTCTCATTAAGCGCATACCAGATTAAAACAAATTATACATGATAGCCATAGCAACGTAAGCTCATTGCAGTGCATGGGTCGTCAGGAGAAATGAAAGAAAACTGCCGCTGATCACAGACCGTGATCATCAGTTACTGAGCAACAGAGCTGTGAGAGAAAAGCGACAGAAAGAAAGAAAGAAAGATCAAGAAAGATCAAGAAAGATCAAGAAAGATCAAGAAAGAAAGAAAGAAAGAAAAAGAGAAAGAACAAGAGAGAGAGAGAAAGAAAAAAACAGATAGAAAAAAGAAAGAATGAGAGAATGAGAGAAAGAATGAGAGGAAGAAACAAAGATAAAAGCAAGAGATTAAGAAAGTAAGAAAGAGAGAGAGAAAAAGGAGAGAAAGAAATAGAGAGAAGGTAAGAAATAAAGAGAGATATGAAGACAGAAAGTGAGAAGGAAACAAAGAAAAAGGAAGATAGAAAGAGACAGAGATTTAAAGAGAGAAATAGAGATAGAAAGACAGATAGTAAGAGAGAAAGAAAGAAAGAAAGCCAGAAAGACGGAGAAAGGACAAGAAGAATGTGTCATTCATGCAGCCAGGAGGGTTGTGTGCGGCCTGTGTGTGTGTTGGGTATGTTGGGTACCTACACGCTGCTTCTTCTGATTATGCAATGCATTGTAAGGAACAAAAAAGGAGAAGAATAAACAAAAGAGCTAGAGACAGTAGTACAGCAGACCTGGGGGACAGTGAAAAACAGAGAAATCTTCCCAGGTTGAATTAAAACAAACACACAGGACCGTCCGGCCGCCCCGTTCCCTTGACCTTCACTGCACTTAGCAGACGCTTTTAAACAAAGCAACTTCCATTCCCTAACTACAGGGGGCAGTCTCCCCGGAGCAACTTGGGGTTAAAGTATCCGACCCACCAGGCCACACCCACCACCTCAAACACTCACATTCATATGGATCATATGTTTGTCTTTCATTTTCTCATTCTCTCCTTTAATGCAGTATTGATGTATTGAGGAGGGAAAAGTGTTAATTATGGCTTCAGGAACAGCAGTTGTATTAGAATGATTGAGACATAATTGGAAATCATTCTCAGTTTGACTGAAATATCAAATGGACATATTCGCTTTGATGTCTTCAAATGCGGTTCACATCATATTAAACAGAACTGAGTCACCAGGTTTTGGTTGCCCTCGCATTTTGAGGTAAAGAGCATGTGTTAGTGAATGCAACACACACACATACACACACAATGGACACCTTAAATGAAGAGGCACATACACACCAATGCATTTTGACTGGAGACACATTCACAATATACAGCATGAGCATGGCCCGTATATCTCTCTACCTCCAGCGCACGAGAGTGTGTGTGGGTGTGAGATGCCCTGAGGCCTAATGCACTAGAGATGTCACACTGAAATGGGGATTAATGCACTGGTACCCAGTGCCATCTGTCCGGATCGTAGCCAAACCAGCCCTCTGTCAAACAGATCAATGAGAAAGCGCTGCTATCGAATATAATCAAAATGAGGTAAGGTCTAAAAAGAGTTACACTCTCACTAGTGTTATCTTTCTATGTTTCTGTATATCTGTATATATCTCATAATAACGGACCAAATTTAAAAATCTCACACGACTTCGTTTGTTTGAAACTTCCAAGAAACCCACACTGCTCACTCGTGTGCAATGTAAAGGCCCAATTACTTCGTTGCAAACGTTGCAACTTTGCGAAAGAAGATTCATGAAATGCAACGAAATGCTGATAATGTTTTGTGTGCTATAAACTACAGCTACATTTGTTTCGCAACCTTTAATCATCTATTTAGGACTGAGAGCGAAGGTGAAAAAAAAACAGATGTGTTAAATGCATCAGTTAAATATTTAAACAGTAGTTCCTGCTCATTAATATGGAATGATGGTGACCAATTTGCATGTGTAAATGGGAAGAAAGAAAGAAAGAAAGAAAGAAAGAAAGAAGGAAAGAAAGAAGGAATGAAAGAAGGAAAGACAGAAAGAAAGAAAGAAAGAAAGAAAGAAAGAAGGAAAGAAAGAAAGAAAGAAAGAAAGAAAGAAAGAAGGAAAGAAGGAATGAAAGAAGGAAAGAAAGAAAGAGAAAATAGAATCAAAGAAGGAATGAAAGAAAGAAAGAAAGAAAGAAAGAAAGAAAGAAAGAAAGAAAGAAAGAAAGAAAGACAGAAAGAACGAA
>JBBMFX010086068.1:0-10111 GCA_037832545.1 Rhabdalestes septentrionalis
CTCTTTCTCTGTCTCTCTCTGTCTCTCTCTCTCTCTCTCTCTGTCTGTCTCTCTGTCTCTCTCTCTGTCTGTCTCTCTGTCTCTCTCTCTGTCTCTCTCTCTGTCTCTCTCTCTCTCTCTCTTTCTGTCTGTCTCTCTCTCTCTCTCTCTCTCTCTCTCTCTCTCTGTCTCTCTCTCTGTCTCTCTCTCTCTGTCTGTCTCTCTCTCTCTCTCTCTCTCTCTCTCTCTCACACACACACACTTTCTCTCACTCTCTCTCTCTCTCTCTTTCTCTCTCTGGTGTGACCCGGTGTCACTCTACCATTGCAGCATTATTAGAGACAGTATTACTGCAAGAAAACAATTCTAAAGGACATGAGGGTGGCATTACAGGACATGTGCAGCAAGATGAAACGTGTGTGTGTAAGAGAGAGAGAGAGAGAAAGAGAGAGAGAGAGAGAGAGAGAGATGCAGAAATGTGTGTTAATTACTGTGTGTTAATGAAAGCCTGTGTATCTGTGACCAACTCAAACTGCCAAACTGCCACGCTCACCTCACAGCTCGTAAATTGCACACCTTCCAAAGGATTTGGGCTCATGAGTGTGTGTGTGTGTCTGTGTGTCTGGGTGCACAGAGTTCCGTGCCTAAATCAACAGAGTATTGTCAAAGTCATGAATTTGTTAGATGGGAAGTGTCTATATCATGACTGTTATCCGCTACAAAATCAACCATTATCACTGAACCCAAACAACAGTAACAACAACAAAAGCAACAACTACAACAACAACATTAATAATAATAATAATAATAATAATAATAATAATAATAATAATAATAATAATAATAATAATAATAATTCCTCTTCTTTACATTTTTAAACTTTATTTATTTATGTATCTATCTTAATTGCTATTTATTACAAATCAGATCCTGGTCCTGAATCACAAACAATTTCACTGTAAAACACTTATACACATATATGTCTTCACACACTGAGGTGGATGTCTATGGGTTTATGTACCAAAAATTGTCATGATTCATTTTTACTCAAACATTACCACATAATTCTTTATTCTTCAGGAATACATTGACAGAATTTTACTAAAGGCTGAAAACATCACACACAGAAACAATACATATAAAATTTTATTAAACGTATGGACTGTGTGCCTGTGGAGCCTTTCCAGGTGTCAATGGGCACAATACAAGCATTTTTGCCAAACAGTTAAATTGACCATGGTCTAAAATGATGACATTATGTATAGTCAAATTTTGAAGACCTTGTGATATCTCTGTTGATCTTAGAGAATCTATTTGATTATATTTTCATTCATTAATTTGTTATCTAAGTTTATCCTTAATCCGGTTTGGGGAGGGGGGTTGGGGTGCTAGAACCAACATGATGACATGTAAATAAAAAAATATATATATTGTTCTTGTAAAAATTTGTGACTGAACTACTAAAGCCTGTGATAAAAACAAAGTGAGAAAAACCTTTGTAGCCATTTGTTTCAATCAATTTGTACCATTTCTTCAGATATGAGCTCAGGCACATTTAAAGAACCTTTGGGCCAAGAAATTACATTTTAAATACAGGCATCAAACACGTCGTAAATTCTACCTTTAAAACTGACATAATCTCCTGTCTCTGCGCAACAGCTTGTTTATGATAAACACACAACGTCTTTGCATTACTGGGCTGTTCTGTAACTTCTATGGAAATAATATATGATCTATGAATGTGCTGCTCACCTACAAGGTGATGTAAGAGCTTTTGAGGGAGGTCAAATTAGAGAAGAAGAGAGAGAGGAAGAGAAAGAGAGAGAGTGAAGGTAGAGGGAAAGAAGTGTTGACAGAAGAGAAGTGAACCACATCATACACATTTTAGAAGAGTGAGACTCAGCTCTATTGCCAGTCACACCCCTTCTGCTATCTTTAATGTTTGTTACTTTTATTGTATTTATTATCCCCTTAAACCCCATTAGAAGTGGTATACACACACACACACACACACACACACACACATACACACACACACACACCCTCCCTTATCAACAATCACTACTCCCAACTATATGTGGTTTACCTGTGTGCATGTGGTATATAATGGTTTGAATATAGATGATTTGTATAAAAATGAATAGCTACTGTATTTGACATGGTAGATTGGTAGTGATGGGTATCGGTATTTGTTCAGTACAGTAACCCCCTGCTTATACACGGTTCAGCCTTTTCAGCTCCAGTCTTTCATATTTTTTTTCTGAGAACCGAACTACTAATTGTTCGCAGAACCTCCCGCAATTTTTTTACGCATTTAAAATGAATCTGATCTCAAAATGTGTGAGTAGTTAAAGCATAAGAGCCTAATATAACATGGTCATTTCGGGTGAAGTTTAAGTTAAAATAGCTTCAGATTTGTTATCGCTCAGAGCTTAAGGTTTCAGTATGAGTATCAAAATGAAAAAATAACTTTGTTTTCCATATGTTGGAATTATCCTCTAAAAGGATGGAAAGAACGTTTTTGGTGCCATTTTTTTGTTATAGTCAGATTCTCTTTTACAGAAAATTTGGCACTAACTAATAGTTGGAATGACACCTGTCATTTAAATCAAATGTACATATATATTTAATCATGTAAATACATTTTAAAATAGTTTAATATGTATAGGACATTAAACACGTTCATGTACGATTCTGTTATTCTGATTCTGAATATAATAAAAATGAAAACAGGATCACAGGAAACTGTATTTATTTACCAAAAGTCCACATAGGGCTTCAGAAGAAAGTCAGGAGGGTTTTGTGAAGATTGCTGTTGAATGAGGAGATTTCCAATAAACACAATTTACTGGTTAAATATACAGCCACAAAAACACTGTCCACAAAATGTGCTGGGGTTCACGATGATAGTGCCTGGATAGTTAGTGTGTTTGTGGTCTCCAGGTCAGAGGTGAAAGCGCTTGAGGTCAGTGTGTACAGCGTCATCTGAAGGTTAGGGTGTCATGCCCAAAGAGACGACTAAAGTTACTGGGCACACAGGGACCACAGGTCGTCTTGGATATGTGGAGAGTTCAAACTCACCTTTCAGTGATCCATGACCCTTAGTGTGGGTTTGGACCTCTGCGTCCACTCAGATGAGATTAAGACAAATGATTTGAATTGTATTGGCAGCAGCTCCTTTCTTCTTCTGGGAAGGTGAAACATAGAAACACACACACACACACACACACACACACACACACACACACACACACACACACACACACACACCCACACACTCACCAGACAGATACGCACCTATATATACATACAGATGTTTCCTAATGGAACGGCTGCTGTAAACTCTTTTATTGCACATTAATTTCTAATTTACTACATTTTTAATAGTGCATGATATTAGTGCATTTGAACTTATTTCATGAATCTTTCGCATTAATGACTTTCAAGGTAAAATCTCCTAGTGGTGAAGCCTAGTGATCACACCGAAATGGCAGTGATCTGATCAAGCTCCATATTTTAAGGATAAGACATAGTAATAAAATAATAATAATAATAATAATAATAATAATAATAATAATAATAATAATAATAATAATAATCTTATGTTTTTGCACAAAGGGTTAAAAAAGTCAGTGTTACCAACATGTTTATATGCGCCAACATGTCTATAGACTATAAGTTTGTTGCTTCATTGTAAGTGTATACATTTGACCCAAAAGACACAAGTATCATAAATAACTCACTTGTCTATGACTTATCATTTGATAGCAAGGATGCTTTAAAACCCCGTATTGGAACCTGCTTTCCTGTACCGCCACAAGATGTGCAAGATCTCTTGGGAATAAAACAGACAGGGTTGCGTTTTTGTGCAAGGCACTTCATTTTAAAGGGAGATTGTGACTTGTTTTTTCACGATGATGTGGTCAAATGCATTCAGTTTTAGCTGTAAGGCGCTCTCTTCATTTTGGTCTATCTACGAGCACTGCGATTGTGAAAAGGCTATCTGATGAAAAAACAGGTTTTGGATTAGGATTAGATTCAGGTTAGGGTTAGGATTTATTTTAGGTTTAAGTTTAGAATGAACAGAATCTTTTTCATTCTGTTTAAATTGTAGTTACATTTACTGGATATTTTGGCTGATGTTCGTTAAAGACAAAGCTTTGCGGATTTTTGATATTTTCAAGTAGCTTATTTTAATAAAGCTGTTCAACTAAATCTGTCTGGAAGGTTGCTTGAGGATACAGACCCTTACGCATTCCTGATGTTGCTTGTTTGGTGATGACAGATTGAAACTATGAGCCCTGAGCGATGGAACAGGATGTGTGCATTTGCATATGGGCATGTACATATGTGTGTGTGTGTGAGTGCAGGTGACTGTGTTTGTATGTGTATGTGTGTGTGTGTGTGTGTGTAAGTGTGTGTTTGTGTGTTTTGCCTGTTTTGCAAACCCCGCTGGGTGATGGATTGCGAAGGCCAGGGTAAAGGGGAGGTCACTGTGTTCATTTGGCTCTGTTTGGGTGGGGACTTGAGGCCCTCCGACTGAACTCCCGCTGCTAATAAGCCCGCATACACACCACTAACCTGTAGGAGGGCTCTCTATTTCCTATTTCTTTTCATATTTACACACACACACACATACAGACACACACTGTCACAATCACACATGGTCCACTATGTCTCCAGCTTCCTCCATGCACATACAATCATGTCATATCTAATACACCCTCTCTCTGTCTCTTGCTCTCATTATGTGCACACGTGGAAAAATACTTGTCTTTTTGAAAGGCATAAATGTTTTATGGGCTACAAATAAATCTTACATGTGTTTTTCCCTGAAATAATACTTTTATTAATACATTCATGCACACTAAATAAGTTATTGCAATGTATGTGCATTCAATAGCAGGGACTTCTAAGGTTGTATTTACCTGAAAATTGATCTCTGTCCATCTGTCCATTTATCTGTCTGCCCGTCCATCTTTTTATGAGTGTGTAAAAATACACTCTGTCTCATACTGTTAGGGATCTTATTATATTGTGTTGATTTGTTGTTAGTATACATTTAAAGTTTGCATTTTATTTCTCATAATTATTAAAAATACCGACATAAGGAAATCGTAGAAAATAAAACATGACTCAGTTCATTCATATTTAGTTCCTTTCCGGTTTCTACTGGGATGGAAGGGGTAAACAGGGTCTTGCATCATCAGAGAAGATGTCTCTACTAAAATATATATATATATTTAATCAATCTAAAAATTTTATTAGATTAAAAAAATTGGCATCGCTAACTTAATACTATATTGTGCTGAAATCTTAGCATAGTGATGTTTCCATTTTTATATTCATTTATTTTTCGCATGTGCCTAGTCTAAAATATTGTAGAAGGTAACAGTCCAGTCACTCCTTATTTGTGCTGTATGAAGAAATCTATCTATCTCTGTCAGTATGTTCATGTCTCCATCCATCCTTCTGCCATCTATTAATGTATTTTCACATGTTCTGGCAGTGCTTCTGCCTCACTGATTCTTCTCTTCCCCTTTTAAGCATAATCACCCCATCCTATTCAGTTAATTAGAGGTGCCTGGGCCGGCTGGGGGCTTGTATCTGTCCGGCAGCCCCCATGTTACTGTAGGAGGTGAGGACAGCTCAATCTGTCAAGCAGAGCCAGACGAGGACTGTCTCCGGCAACGGAAGCGCTTATGTCTGACTTATGCCTCTCCCGTGGTGCAAAGCTGGCCCACGGAGACGGCAGAGAAACAGATATATACCTCCTGAAGGAAGAATGATGAGGGACAGAGATTTCCTAGAGGGATAGTCTAACCTCTTGGCCTCTGAGAGAACCCTGTTTAGGCCCTGATGCCGTCCGGCCTGATATATCACTTCTCAAGAGAGACGACAGGGTCACCAGAATGAGCTGAGGAATGATGTGGTGGTTGGTTGGTGTAGTGGATAACATTGCTCCCTTCCTACTTGGAAAGCTCAGCACACTACACCAAAAAGAGGGCAAGACTTGTAACACTGCATTCACCTACACTTGTGATGCACAAAAACCGCAAGTCACTGGATTAATGCATTTGCCAAATGTTGTAATATGATGTGGCATCCAGCGTTTGAAGGATTTTTAATATGGTTATGAGGTTACCACAGTCTGTGGAAAATGTATCCTTACATTCCACTGAAAGAAGATGTTTGTGAAAGATGATAAAACGGAACAGAACGGTTGTGGAAAACAGCTTATAAACTAGTCACCTGCAGTTCAAAGTATGGTGATCCTACGGCCAATGAAATGACTCGTAGTCTTCACCGTTTCAGGTTCCGGTTAGGGGATGTTTTGATCAGATCCTCCACCAGCTTTCGTTTCAGCAGGATGAAAGTCTTCCCGTCCCACTCATCCCAGGGGGATGTGGTCTGCCTCCTCAAAGCCGCCGCCCTCGCCCTCGCACCCCCCACCCCCCCACCCCTGCAACGCAAGATTTGGGAGATTCCAAAAGCTGTAAAGCCTTTTGGTATGACAAAAAATATACAGCACTGAATGCTAATGGAAAAGTGACAGGCCTCAGAGAAGCGACTTGACAAACTATGTTCTCATCAAAGAGAACCCTCCTGTATTTATTGCCGCTCTTCATCTTTTATGTATTTCTCTCTCTTCAGAGGGGCTACGTGCTCTAGTCTGGCAGATTCAGACGATAATTAGGCATATGGGTACTGAGCTAGTGCACTGTGAGGGAAGTTTGGGAAGACGTCTTCCTCTTAATGATTATCTTAGCGGATAAGGATACTGTTGTTTCACAGAGAGTTTAAACCATGAAAGAGAAGAGAAAATGAAACTGGATACCTCAACACGACTTACATTCTCCTGGAAGGTTTTGCAAATAAGCCAAAACTAACTTTCTTACAACTGTACGGACGTAGTTCTGTTCCTACCCAAATGAATTCCAGCATTTTTCAGGTTCTCTCTGCTCTATTTGCACAATTATTGGAAATGGTCAAAAATGGCATTCAGCTTTGAGCTGAAGAAAATTGCTCACCTTTTAAAAACTAAGATTGAATGGGCCTACAGAAAAAAACCCCAAGACTTTCCAAATAATTTAAATGAGAAGGAATATAAAATTAGTGATTAAAAAAAGGCAGTTTGTTCCTTTCAATTTTCTTCACTAGTTCTACTGGCAGCAGATCGTCAGTAAAAAAAATTGTACGCATGAAACTATTTCACATTTTCTCCCAGACATGTCAGACAAGTGGTTTAAAATCAGCGTTCAGTATGGGAACGATGCTCAAGGATGTGTGATTTAGAACCACATAAAAACACTTGAAATGCAGAAAATGGCAGAATAATAGAAGATACATGGTTCCTCCAAGCATGGTAGCACCATTCATAGACACTCTTAAAAAAATTTGAAGCAATAAATCCCATTTACATTAAATGACCAGGATGTTGGACTTCATGGCAAACCTACATATTGTAGTGGTTTAGTTTTTATTTTTATTTTCATTTTTTTTCTGTTTTGTTTTCAGCCCAGTGCATCTTGGTTCCAGCCGCTTGTTTTCCTTTTTATACATCATATTCTCTTTAGCGACTGCCCATTGGCTTCTATTATAGGTGTGGTTTTGAGTTAATGGGATTGAGTTTCCTGTTCTTTTTACTGAGTACAGGAAAACACATCTAAGTGATTGTCTGTGGTAACTGGTGGAACGCTACAGATGTGGCAGGGAGAGATTACGTTGAAAGATGCCCTCGTATTCCTTTGAACCGCCTCTGATTTCCAGGACCTACTACTTATTATTCACTATAAAGCAAATACGAGAGTTATGTAGTTGGATATGCCAACCCACTTACAGGTTTCCCTGGAATTTAAGGGGTTCATTCTCATTCCGAGTTGTGTTTATTAGCCTCACATAAGCAAATCATCATCATAGCAGCAAAGCTCATGGATGATCAGGGATGTGGGAGTTGGCTGGACTCAGCAGCAAACGAGAGACGCTCAGCATCTTTATTCTGCTCATCCTTCACCGTCCTTTCATGTTTTTTTCCCCGCTTAACCCCCCTCTCCACCCCACCCCCCAGCCACAGGGTCTCTCGTTAATCATCAGCAATCTCTCTCCCATCGCCTGCCCATTTTCCTGCCATTTTCTTGCACGCATTGCCAACAAACACTCACGTTATTTGTCTCTTCCGTTCGTCCATGCCCTTGCTTCCAGTGTCTTTTTTTATTCAAGCGCAGGGACTGCTGCTTCCGTTGCTTTTATCACAGCCTGCTGTAAGTGTAATTGGACAGAACAGAGCTGGCTGGGAGGCATCCGTGCTGGGCTTTAGCATTCTGTCCACATGGCGTCTTTGCTGTGGAACAGTGTGCGTGATCTATCAAGGCATAGCAATGTTACACGTCCCCTAAAACACATGAATGATGCATGCATTGATTGCGGATGCGCTGTCAGCTCTAAGGGTTGTTTAATTAATATGAAGGCCACAGCATCCGAATGACCTCTGAACCCTCCCATGTTCTGTAATTGGCAGAGATGGCTGAGATGAAAGACACCTGCCAGCAACTATTAATAAAAATGTATGCATGCATATGGCAGTCATCAAAATGATGCCAGACGGATGAGCTACATGTACTATTCAGGCCATCACCAGTGCGGGGTTATGCTTATGTTTAACAGAACAGGCTTTCATATGTACTAATGCATAATTCACACAAAATACACTTCATCTAACAGGCCTTAAAGGAAAGATGCACAGCACGGTCCTCGTATCCCGAATGAAATGAAACACTAACGTTTATATCACACTTTTATGCCCAGGAGAGGTCTTCCCTAAAAAGAATATCAAAGCAATGAAAGAGAATGCAGTGGGAAAAAGCACCAATACTGAAATATTTCTTATGTAAACGAAAGCAGGAAAAGTAAATTAGCAATGATTTTTCATGGAAAAGGCAGAAATAAAACGAATAAAAGTAGTTAAAACATCAGTGGACTGGACCCTGTCCCAGTGTCTTAGGAGGACAGGCAAACACTCTGGACAGGTCACAAGTCCATCACAGCACAGACACGCAAACACACACACTCATTCACACATTCACACCCATTCTCCAACTCTCTCTCCTCTTTCTCACTCCCTGTCTTTCTCTTTTTCCCCACTCTCTTCACCTCTCTCTCCACCCGCCCCCTCTCTCTTTCTCTCGCTCTCCCTGCCTCGCTCTCTCATATTACTCTTTGGCCTGTTCTGATGATTTCAGGGGCTCAGGCTTGGTGTTGTGTTGTTTTGCCTCACATCATGAAAAATAACTAAAGGTCCATGTCTCTTCTGCTGTGTCTTCCCTCTCTCTCTTCGTTCTTGTGTCTGTTTCTGATTTACTTCTCAGAGTCACAGCAGTGGAGGGCTCGGTATGGGTTGAATTATGGCAGGGCATATCTTCACAAAATGTATCATTTGATAATAAACGACCCTTGGAGCTTCCATTTCATTCCGTTGCTACCGGCTCAACTCAACAGATTTATAACAGCGTGCTTTACTGCGGCCTTCTACCCATTACAGTCATCTTTATTAACGTCTCCACTTAATTCCCTTATCAGGGAATTATAAAAAAAACACTCGCAGTCCGGTGATCCACGATAAAAACAATCCCTTTGGTTGTACTTTTTTTTCCTGTCCCCTCTCTCTCTCTTTCTACCTCTCTCACTCACTCTTTCTCTCTCATGCACTTTCTCTTTCTCTCTTTCTCTCTCTATCTCTTCCTCTCTCACTCACCCATTTCTCTCTCATGCACTTTCTCTTTCTCTCTTTCTCTCTCTATCTCTTCCTCTCTCACTCACCCATTTCTCTCTGATCCTCTTTCTATTTCTATTTATCTCTTTTTCTCAGACTCTCTTATTCTTTCTCTCTCTCGATCTTTCTCTCTCTGTGTCTGTCTGTCTGTCTCTCTCGCTTTCTCACTCACCCATTCTCTCTTTTATACTCACTCTTTCTCTGTCTCTTTCTCTGTTTATTTCTCTCTTTCTCTATCTCTTCCTCTCTCTTTCTCTATCTCTTTCTCTCTCACTCACCCTTTCTCTCAGACTCTCTTATTCTCTCTCTCTCTCTCTCTCTCTCTCTGTCTCTCTCTCTCTCTCTGTGTCTCTCTCTCTCTCT
>JBBMFX010086088.1:0-10108 GCA_037832545.1 Rhabdalestes septentrionalis
AGAGAGAGAGAGAGAGAGAGAGAGAGAGAGAGAGAGAGAGATTGTGCAAATGTGCCTAAGGGAAATGTACTGTGTCTAGACTGGTCCAAGGCTGGGCCTTTTTCTAGGCCGGGCTCTTGTTATTCTTATAGCTTCTTAGTAATGCACTGAAGGCTGCATCTTGTTTAAATAATAACAATCACAATCAGATCAAATATAAGACAATAGTCCTTTATTTTAGCAGATTTCCACACGTTACATTGGTTTTAGACCTCTGGAAAAGAAGGTCACTCACACAAATTTGAAATACAGGTGAGACACACTTTAAAAACAGTAAGCATTTTATATATCTTTCTTTTTAATTATTTTCTGGTTGTTTTATCTTGTGGCCTACTTGTGGCATTTATGTGGATCTGTGTACCAAAAACAATCATCTTACCATTTTTTACCACTTTCCTCCTTTCCCTCCTTTGTCTGGTTTCCTCCTTTTATCTTTTCTTACATGGATTACATGGTACAGAGAGTGGATGATAATTGATATCATTCTACAAACATGCTATGTCACATGCTATCATGATATCGACCATTGCAGTACCCATCAATTCAGTTACAATTACTGGTAAAACTGTTTTGTAAATAGACATAACTCATGACATCATATAACATTTGCTATGACATATTTATGTCGAAGCTTTGCAGCAGGGTTCAAGCATTACAAAGCTTTGCAGAGAATTTTTACAGTTAAACATAATTTTCAAAATGTTATTAATGTACTGCATCAGCATGAATTTGTCATCCTAAATCGATTCAAATATATTTATTTGGAAATGATGTACACATCTGAACAGTGTTACTTTTTCCATGTGTGTTTTGAGTAGTGCAACAGGCGTAGTTTGCAGAGCAAAGCTATGATTCTGCCAGTGTGCCACCAGGAAATTGCCCACAATTGTAAAGCTCTGCCTTTTAAGAGCAAACAGCTGTGCAGCAGGGCCTTAGACTCGCTCCCCAGACCACCTCCTCTCGCCGGCCTGCCGTGGAAAATTCCGTTCCCATCGAGCAAGCGATCGTTCCTTATCGTTTCTCCCATCTGCCTTGGCCTCCGCTCCAGCCAGGCTCGACTCAACACCTAGCTCCTATTCATGCCCACGTCGCACACACGCTCCCGCAGCACCAGTGACCCTCGGCCGCGGCCCCCGCGCCGCCACACCTTCTCTAGGCCTTTGAATCTGCCTCTCTTTCTTTTCAGGCCCGGCCTCCATCACGAGTCAGTGGCCAGACGTGCAGCGGTTCCCATGCTGTAAGCCGATAAGGGGACACTGGCGACGTGTACAAGAAGTGTGTATGCGGGCTGAGGTGACAGGAGTTCACAGCTCTCCTTGGCTCTTTTGTTCTCTCCTGTACTGGAACCGGTAACTGGCTTAAGAAGATCTCCTCCTGTACCATGTGTTTTATAGTTGTTCCTGAGTTTGTTTACTACAAGTTTGTATGGAAAAATCCTTCAGGAATTTGGAGGAAGTTGCCATAGCTGTTTGAAGCTGCAGCTTTATAAGGCTGCTGATGAATGAGGGGTGGGAGGGATGAAGGGGGGGGGGCGGCTGTATCCTGGCATACCTAGGGCAAGGGCTGAGTTGGAGGGGTGGCAGTGTTTTACAGATAAGAAGCAATACCATAGAGTCTGCTTTTGAGGATTTCATTGACTGATTCAATGCACTACTTAACAGGAGGGTGATATAAAGTGTTTCCTTACTAATGAACAGACTCATACTTCAGGAGAATCTCAACAATTTAAATCTCCCCCAGATACATGCTTAAACAGGTTTTGGACTGAATATTGTTAGATAATATCACATGTCAAATAAAAATATACAACAAAGTTAATGCTATGTTTCACCTGGTGGCCTAGTAGTTAGGGTGTTACTATTGCAATCAGAAGGTTGTGGGTTCCCAACACTGCTATTGGCACCACTGATGTACCCTCAAGCAAGGTACAATCCCTACAAACTGCTCTCCAGGTGTTCTGTTCCTGGCTGCCCACTGCTCGACTTAGTGAATGGGTTAAATGCAAAGAATGTTGTGGCGTTTCCAATGTGTACTGTGATGTATGACAAAATGGTTGCTTTACTTTACAATTTATTTTCATTGTATGACAAGGTACTAATTTGAACTGTGGGTGATTCCTTAGATTCCACAAAGCCTAATTAATTCTGAAAATTGTCCTTAAATGAACCAGAATGCATCATATTTCTAAAGGGGTGACCAAATCAAGGATTTTATTACTGCAAATAAATAATTATGGTTATTATAATTGTAATGCATTCTTTGTGATGCCAGAAAGGTAACATTTAGAATACAACATTGTAAAACATATTCTGGTTCTATAAACAACATACCTATAGTACTGTGATATGTAGTAGTCTATATATTTTAAAGTACGTCGAGCTACAATACAATGGGTAAGTCACTGTTAAAATTGGACAACTGTGAAAATGGAACAGTTAAACTCTGCAGTTAGAATATTTTAATTTGGAGTCTATCAATAACCTTCTCACACATACGCACACAAACTATGTCAAAATGTTTTATTCCCTACTTATTTTATTTATTTATTTTTTTGTTTTATTATTATTTAATGTAAATGTAAGGTTTATGAATTATTTTCTAGTTTTAATATGGTATTTTTTATCAAATTGGCTTGAATACAAAGTAATTCATTATTAGCATTACATTTGTCAGGTTGGGAGTCAAGACTCTGGGATGAAAGAAGTATACCATCTACCAGTACCTGCTCTGAATTAATGTTTGTCATGTCTCGGCCAGCGGGCGGTAGGGGCTGTTATCGCGTTAAAGATTCATCAGACTTTTATTTTGAAATGGGTGTATGTTCGTGTCTTTTGTCACGTTGCCAGCCCACATTCCCTATCCTCACCCCAATAGTTGGAGAACCCATCATCTTAGCTTGCACTGGATTGCCATAGATGTAGAGAGAGATTTTCATTATGTGATTATGATAAATGATTGGTTTATGTTTTGTGTAGGTTTTTTATTGAAGTCCCTTGAGGTTTGTACTCAGTTGCTGGTCATCCCTCACAATTATCCTTACGCTACCCGTTCCTCTTGTGTCCTTCTTTTATGCAAGCTTTGTGTTTAAAGGCCCTCGTGCCTACTTGTTTTGTTTTATGTATAGTCTGTGCCTTTGAACCTGCATCTTGTGTCTCGCCTCACTCCCTGAGCACTGCATGACATGACAATACTTTAAAAAATACTAACAATTACTCAAATATCAACAATTATCAAAAGTTTTAATCAAAAGAGATATTGTGTCATGACATGGAAGAACATCCCTAAAGAGGTGGTTTCCATTACGTGGGTCATTGTGGAACTCATTATCCATAAAGAGAGCTATAAATTCAAAAGTTAAATATTGTCTTAACAAACAATACAGATGTTCTGAATTAAAAAGTTTTCCATTGAAAGGTTGGAGAGCAACATCACAGTATTTCTAAGGACCTGATAAGAACAGAACCTACACAGATTTTTGTTTGCTCTGATCTTTATATTTAATATGTCCATTCTTCGTGACTGTAATATTTTGACCCCTGGAAAGTTTTGCTATTCCTGTAAAAAAGGAGGCTACAGGAGGTTCTTAAGAATAAATACAGTCCTGAAAATATATTATCTTTTTACAGATTATGTGCAAAATATTAATTCAGTCATAGTGAAAGCACCCATCGCTTCAGCTATGCACTCAAGTGGATTTGAGGAGAAAAATTGCAGAAATGAGCCTTGGTTGGTGGCCTAGCGGTTAGGGAGATGCACCTGTGATCAGTAGGATATGGGTTCAAAACCTAGGGCTGCCAGTGGCATTACTGAGGTACCCTTGAGCAAGGTGCCTTCCCCACACACTGCACCCTGGGTGCTGCATTCCAGGCTGCCAGTTGCTTCACTTGGTAAATGGGTTAAATTCAGAGAAGAATTGTTTGCTGCTTATGATGTATGGTGGGATGTGTTCACCACAAATGGACAATTTACACTTGAAAAAGAGGGGAGGGGCACTGCCACACGCAATTCTAGACAGAATATGCCATACATTAAATGTATAGACATTTGCTCATCAGTTTTAGTGTCACATGGTACACTGGTAAAATCGCAGGATGCTCTTTTATGCTGATTAAAAACAACCTTGTTCCAGCAAGATCATCTGCAAGCCAACCGGACAAGACCTCCATCCAATGTCAGTCTAAACAAAAGCAGGCTTCTGAGATTAAATGAACGGAAGTGAACTGCAGGGTAAATTACCCAAACAAACACATTCTGAGACATGCCTGATAAATACTCTCATGCATAGAGGGGTGGTTAATAACGTAACGTGCTGCCTGCTGTTTGGGGCACAGGAACGCTTTTTTCCCTGTTGCTAAACGACAGTAATGTCCTAACCAGGCCCTCAAAACATGGAACCATCACAATCAACCAAATGTGTTTACCCCTTCCACACTGGATAAGTTGGAACGGCCCATAACTCATAACAGAGGTCTCATCATTGCAACACTTGTTTTTTGAAAACTACATTTTTACAACTACTTTTTAAAGAATCTGCTTCTTGAAATGACCCTTAAAAGGGTATTGAAACTTGAAAATATGTGAGAATTTTTCATAATTACAAAATGTTCTTTGTACTCAAATTCCTAATTTCCAATAAACAGTTCTTGAGGGTTCACAATGGTACTAACTGTGAGGTATTTTTTCAATTATGTGGTGTACATGAGATATTTCACATTATTTGTAATCATTGGAGAAAATAGCAAAAAATTAAATAATTCAGGTTTTAAAGTACTGGGCAGGTACTGCTGTTAACCGTCGGCTCATGAAACAGGTCTGCTCACAAATCAGATTGCACAGTGTAAACAACCTATAGATAGATGTAACTGATTTACAGTGACTATGGTAACCCACACTGGCTGTATTAATGGCGAAGGCTCACAACATATCTCTTATGTAACAAAGGCAGAGTAGGTCTGTGCCTCTTTAAACCTTAAAATGAGTATATAGCATTATCTGATAGATGTGTAATCTGATCTCTTCTGGTGAGGCTGGCGATGGATGAGATGGGAAATAGGTGGTTGAGGGAGGGGTGGATGATAGACAAAAGAAAAGAGCACAAGGTTGCTAGATCTTCATATACTGGAAATGTTATGATCCATACCACCTCTATAAGATACATGCATCATTTTTTCACAACAAGTCAGGTATTAGAAATGAAACTTTTTACTACTTTTAACTCTATAAAGCACTTAGATTCTGAGAACTCTGTGTGTTATCAGAAGCTAATGAATATACAGCTTGAACTCAGAGCACCACTGATGGTAAAGTTATGGTTCCTTTCACTAGTTTTAGTCAAGAACTTCTAAAACAGACTATTTTTGTGACTGACATGTTGTCTGTGTCTTGGTAAGCTTCTTTTTTTTTCTTTTTGCTAGCTGTTCTGTCCAGCATGACTTATCTGAGATATGATGTTTTCATACAGCAGCAATGAACTGACTATATATTAAGAACAGAAGTTAGAGTAGTGTCTGGAGTGAAATAATCAGTTTAGACTCAAAGGACACTAAAATTAAGTCTTCTTATGATATCCAAATACCAGATGTTGATAAATAAGATGAAAAATAACGACTACACAAGGAACAACTTAGTGAACTGTAAACTGAAGCTGGAGAACTGAAGTAACACCATGATTCTCTCTGAACCAACACTATTAACTAGGTCAGCTGTTCATGTTTGCCACACCATACACCATACATGCCATGTGAGCATTAAGGTCTAGACAGGAGTTCCCATTACACCTCATATATGAGTTATCAGTATCTGGGCAGCCATGGTGCTGCAGGAACTTTGGCTTGCTGGGTAATATTTTCTAGGATCTTGTTTATGGAATGGAACATCTACAATGACTTCAAAGATTTTTCAAGGTATTAGGGGACAAGAGGAAGGAAGCTGACTCCATAAGAGTTTGGCAAGTTCGCCAAGTCACTTTCCGCTCAGAGGAAAACTTGTTTCAATGAAACAAATATATCTATTTTGATTTGTAAGCCTATGACGCAGTCTGAACCATGGTTTGCATCGCTCAGTACTCCAAAACATTCAAATTCCTTGATGAGGGTTGCAGGAAAACTAAATCAAAGGAAGTAAAATGTGTTAAATCCCACTGGAAGTAATGTCAAGTGAAGTGAAGGTGAAAACACAAATAAAACCAAGAAAAACAGGTTTAAGAGTACCTTTCAAACACTGTGAATGTAGTAGGAAAATGCCCTTATAAACACTGCTGAGCCACAACACAATGACCACACATAAATCAAGCAAGGCACCTACAATGGACATGCAAGTGCTGGAACTGGACCCTGAAGCAATAACCTGGGGAAATATTGGCAACAGGATGCACAATAGGGACAAGACAAGCCGGTAGAGTGATAGTCGGTAGAGTGATAGCACATCTCATCCATCTCTCACTTATGTCACATCTCTTTATACAGCATCCAAAAAATACTAGCCATATTTATCTCTCTCCTTGGTTACTGCCATGCCCTCCTAGTGGGTCTCCCAGCTTGCATGATAAGACCCTCACAGCAGGTTCAGAATGCAGACAGATTTAGCACATTGAATTCTGCACTGGTTCTCACACTGTTCTGAAACTTTGTAAGACCATTTGAATAAAAGTGCTAAATTAATGTAATGTAATACAATGTTATAATTCGGTCAATGCATGTGATGGGAATCTCTGGATCAGGGATTCCCATCACATGGACATTGGCTTGACTTGGGCCACCTATCTAAACACTGCTGTGGACCAGGTACACCCCTTTATGGCAGTGGTATTTCCAATGTCAATGGCCTCTTTCAGCAGGATTATGTGACCAGACACACAGTGTTTGAGATTGTTTTGAGAAACATGGAGAACTGGCCTTCGGATTCTTCAGATATCAAGCCAACTCAGCATCTGTGGGATGTGCTGGAACAACAGGTCCGAACTGTAGCAGCTCCAGAAAAGGCAAAAAATGTCTATGACCGTCTCTGTTCTTCAAACTGAAACTGTCCACACAAACACATACACACTCATATAACCAATTTCATATTTTGGCTTGGTGTGAAAACATGTAACATCCTGTTATATTGATTTTTTGAGATGTGGATTTGTATGTAGTTATCTCTAGCACTTTCTCCAGTTGAAGCCATTTAACTCATTCCAATTGAATGCCAGTCTATGTATTAATTTAAAAGAGTGTAGATCTGCAGAAAGACCATTATTTAATTGCAAACTTTTATAACTTTGATAACTTTTTCAAATCAAGATATTTCTTTGATTTATCCTAAATTTAAATGATACCTGTTTCTGTAGGAGCATTCAGCCATAAACTACTGTCAAAATCGTCCTGTACAACATGGCAGTCTCCTACACTGTAAAAACACCTGAGGAAGAAAAGAAGGGCAGAAGCCTTTCTCTCGGTATGAGTTATGAAGTGAGAATTCGGCCCATCTGCCGTTTGATTAATGGGGCCTGAGCGTCACTCTCTAGAGGGGTCCGTATAGGCCTGAGGCCCCCAACTAATGCCATGGCCCCTTATTTACTGCTCAGTGTGTAGGAGAGGGCCTGAGGCATGAAATACACACTGCCTACACTCACACGCTAAAGCTCACTGCACACAGCTAACTGCAAAAGCCTTAAAGGAGCATTCAATCTTAGTGGGGTAGCTTAGAGGACAGACTGTTCACACAGAAGGTGTATTTGGAAGGATGTATTATCTGGGCTCCCATTAAAAGGGAAATGGACAAACCAGCGCAAAATTGCTCTTCTGAACCCTTAGTAGTTTAGATTTGCCACTGTTTTTGTAACATAATTTAAATGCAATCACATATTTAAATAGTGAGCAATGCGATAAAGCACATTTGCACTCAAGTTTCATTCTGTGTCATGAATTTCAGAGCTGCACTTGTGAGTTTCATCATTTTGTTTTGATGTCAACAAATGATTTAAACAAATACTGGTGTCATTGCTCTCTTAGTGCAGTTCTATGGAACAAGTAACACTGCTATATTAACCCTGGTTACTAGAAAGGATGACTAATCCACAAAAGTTCTTCAATTCCAGGCATTTGGGAATCAAGAGAAGCCGTGGCCCCTTTTGGTGTGAACTCAAATATTCTAAATATGTAACCACACAAGGTAAAAGCTGTTTACATGAATAATAGAGCATAAATGGTGGTTAGACCAAGCAGATAATATTATGACATTATTTTAATATTATGTTAAAATGTTACTCTATGCCTTTGTACTGTTATGAGCGTGTTTTGATTGTTGGTACTTAAAACTTTGAACGATAGTGCAGCTGCATGTCAGGATTCAATGTGTGCATGGACTTTTCCTGAGCTCTAAATGAATAGTGAATCTAAATAAATAGATATTTTCAGTATTAACTTGAGCTTGGCGCATATTAGAAGAAGAAAATACATTATGCAACTACACACATCAATTTTATTTAGTATCAGCGGGCCAAAGTTTCTATAAGAGCTGCATGACACTCGCCGCTTTGTGTTAACAGGAATTTCACCCTGCCTCAAGCTACGCCAAATCATGGTAAAGCACAGCCCCGCGTGGTTTATTGCTCCAGAATATCACAAGTCAGATAAAACAAGACATTAATAAAACCAGCCAGCCCAGACACAACAGATGAAAGCATCCTACAGTCGGGTTGGATATTATCAGTTATTGTTGCCAGATGTATGTCATAAAATCTACTCAATCAGTACACTTTTTATCTTTATTATATTTGTTTCAATCTTTTGATTTAGTGTTTAACATCTTAGTGTAAACACCAAGCAAGCCAGGGCCAGAACAAAGCAATGCATCATTTTCTGCTTTTGTCAGGACCAAGAGAGCTAAACTACAAAAATAAACCTACCATAAATCATAAGTATAGTCTTGATTGAAGAATCCAAATTTACAGCAGAATTTCCATGATTCAGAAATAATACAGAATTACACTACACATTTGTTAACAGTGATGAATATGACTTCTAATGGTTAACTCCCTTAAATCAATTGTCTCACTGAGACTTCAGAAACTATAACTCAATAAAGCCCGCCAGAGACGTTGGGGGTGTATGCATTTCCAAATGCATATCAGCATGTGGGGGAGGTATCAACATGTGGCGTTTTCTGTGTGCTACAATAGGTTCTATGACTATATAAAAGAATGATGCTCTTTATTGTTAGATGCACTGCAGTTTTGGGGGGTGCCTCAGGCAAAGCAGCCCCCAATGTCATTTTCCCCTGCATTGTTTTGTTCTACTGCCTCTAGTGACTAGAAAGGCATGCTGATTTCATTGTGCTGAAGGTTACACCAAATATATGAAAGATAAATTGATTAATTTTATTCATTTTATGTATTAATTTTGTTTTTTCATTTGGTCAATGCTACTGTTGACCAATTCAACAAATGAAAAACATTACAAACAGAGACCAAAGGCAAACATATTCAACAACAGGAAAAAACTAAGGGCACACAAATAGCTCCAATCACCTTGTAATGAGCAAGTTCATATTAATGCAACATGATGCAGTTCTTCAGGTACAGTTCCTCTAATCAATGGCAAACAAAACATGTATATTGACATTCCCTGTGAAAAGAATTTAAACTCCATTTGAGCTTGATTGTGGTAAATATTAATTTTCCAGCTGGCATAAGGCAGCTACAAGCTTTGGGATGTGGTGGATTGTATAGTGCCCTTATGACAGGTTAAGGAGGTTTTTAGTTGTCAGCACAAAATGTGGCAAAACCGGTGGCCATCAGTGGCCCCTTTTCCCACATTGCTTTGGAAGACCTCAAATGTCTGGTTTTCCTTTCATAATGATGGTAGTTTCAAAATACACTCAGAACAGAATTCACCTTAATATATGATTGATTTGTTTAATTATATAACAATGCATGACAGTGACTAGAGTGTGAAATGGAATCCTTTTCATTTATATATGACTTTGCAAGAGTAAACTCTTAATGTTAAAAGTTATTAAAGAGAATGTGTAGTTTAAAACCCAGGAACGGCTGCTGGTTTGTTTTGGTGTTTACGGGTTAAAGCTTCAT
>JBBMFX010086108.1:0-10107 GCA_037832545.1 Rhabdalestes septentrionalis
AACACATCTAATGTGTGCATTAATAGCTGTTATGTTTAATAAAGTTTACTAAATATAGGAAAGCAAGTAAGTATACTATAACTTTGCACACAGTTTCCCCTCAGACCTCATGCTGCAATGGCGATCATGCACATAATTCCCAAAAATGTTTATCGGTAAACCAGATATTACAAAACCGATAACCGATTATGGTAAAATGTTTAAATATCAGGAAAAATATCGGTAAATTGATATATTGGTCGATCTCTAGTCAAAATGACAGAAAACAGAGGGAGTCTCCAGCCCTGTATGTTCAACCCCGAATCGGACCCAGAGCGAAATGAACAACACTTTGCCAGTAGCCATGGTGCTCGGCATCTTGTGCGCACACTTAAAAAGCGCAAAAAGAGAGTTTTGTATAATATGTCCCCTTTAATCCAAATTGGTAGCTATCCCGTAACACAAACTAAAGGCAGATGAACAGATGTCATGTGCTTCTCATAACGAAGACCACTGAGTTTTCTACATAATTGGTCACTGAAACATGCAGAAAATGACAATTCGACCCCATTTACACCTCGTCACTTAATATGAATAGTATCTAAATTGCATACAAGGGGTATGACGAGACGCTTTTCCCACGAGACGAGACGAGACAGGAGACTGGGTTCACGAGAACGAGACGAGACTTTTAGACATTTTTTAAAATGAAGACTATGTTTGAAAACCTCTATTAAGTAGGCTTTGTGCTGAGATGCTGGCGAGCCAGGTTTGTAATGCCTTGTAATGTGTGTGTGTGTATTCTACTCTTTTCAGCTTAGTAATTGAGCAACTGGGGTTTGAAAGTATTCTATGTATTCTCTCACATTCCAAACAAATCCAAGATGTAACATATCACATCAAACAATCACGTGCACAACAATCCTAAACTGATTTTAAAAAATTACCTTTGCTCATGCACTCAATTAAGCAGAATAGGACCTCTAAATAATTTTGAAATAGTTGTTATTTAATTGAAGGTGGAGAAAAAACACGTAGCAGCAGCAGGTTATCGCCCATTTAAAACAGGCGAACTACCGTAATTAGAAACTTCAAGTAAAAACTTCAAGTGGAAACTACTAGCCACATAGATTACCAGTAAGTGGCTTATTTAATAAAACAAAAAGCTCAAGTTAGTGTGAGCCCTGTCCTTGGTGGCTCGCTGCAAGTTTTTTAACTTCAGGACACAGAGATCTGTTTCTATCTACCAACCAGAGATATCACATTTGAATTTGGCTGTTTTAATATTAAATCATTTTAAATCTTGCAGTTGGAAGTGTCTGGGTGCACCTCTGAGTTTTGCTGCTCGGAAGGTCCGTGGTGGTAAAAAGTAACGGTACACGGCGATTTTAACGTCTTTTGGCTAAAACTCCAGTCTTTGGAAAGGTCTCACCGAGCCCTATCAAACTGTGAAGTTTGATGTGGATTAGTGCTTGCTCCGCGGATCTATGCCGCTCTTAATGTTCGTTGACTGCCTCAGTACCAATGACACCAGGCTCATTTGCACTGCTATTTACTGAAACCTTGAACGGGAAGCGGACGTAATTTGGGTCTTAAATCAAAGTTTTACATGTCTGCTAAATAGTGATAGGGAATACACACGCTATATTACATGATATTTGTGACTAGAGATATAGTATTTTATTCATGATGTCTTGCTGCCATTCTGTGACTTTGGCGCTCAGAGGGTTAAGTACATACAGAATATTACCAGCGTGACAAAATGTGTTAATATTAGCAACAGCACATCGCACAGCACAAAATAACACTTTTTACTATGTCTGTGGATCCCTGTTATCCCTTTTAAACTACTAAAACACTTTCTCTGTAATCGCACAACTCATTTCTGCCGCCCAGCATGGACGTCCCAGCGTGTTTTCTAAATGCTTTTCCATAGTGCTTGTGTTAGCAGAGGTGTACGGTATTAATTTCTTACAGTGTTTGCAAATTGTCTTTGTCTTGTGTGTCATTTTTTCGGTGTTTCTTATTTCCACAAGGAATCCAAAATGTTGCCACACCAACGATTTAAATGTTGTGGGCGCATCTTCTATCCTTACTTCTCCCTCACACTCCATAATGCCAATAACGCAAGGATATCGTTATGTTCTCGCGAGACCAGACACATCTCGTGAGACAAATCTGATCTCGTGAGATCTCGTACCACGAGATCTTGTCACACTCCTATTGCATATACTGATAAAATTTTAGTCACATGCTTTTACACTTAATCAAATGTTTCTCTGATGTACTGAAATCTGACTACTATGTAGTGAGTAATATGCTAATCAGCTAATATACAACAATCAATATTCTGTTCAGCTTTTAATTTCCCTGCACCATTCAGTAAAGTACAGTTTTGCACACCACAGGCAGTGTTTACAAGAAGATAGCTGTTAAGAATAACTATCCTCCTGTGTAGTAGGCATCAAAAACAATGTACATTAAAACTGTGTATTGTAGCGAGGCGGTGAAAAAGGCAGAGGCAAGGCAAAGTTGAACCCCACTGGCACTTCATCAGAAGTAACGGGCTGATCTTAAGGTCCACAGTAGGTGGAAGCAATTTGAAAGGGTACTGGGAGAGATTTTAGTTCTTTTTATTGTGTCTTTAAGAGAGAGATGCCTTTATACCGGTGCACGATACCACTTTTGAATGTCCAACAGAGATAAAGATACCTCATCTCTGAGTATCTGAAAATACCAGTTTAATACTGCATGTTTTCCTCTCTTAAACAACTAAGTTATTAATAATATATCCGTCTGTATGTACTTTGAAACTGGAACAGCTCTCTGCTTCCTCTCTACCGCTCTATCTATGTTATAACAAGTTTCTAAACACAATCTGCGGCTCGTCTGTGTTACGTCCTATCTTTGTGTCTCTTTTTACAGCATGGTGTTCAAAGTTTAGTTAAACCTTTATGTGATAGCTTGAATGTTTCTGATATGTGTATCAGACTGGCAGAACCATAATTTACAGTTATATCGTTGCTTAAATGTGTCTCACACCATCTCTTTATGGGCTTTGAACAATCACATTTCCATCTGTTTTAAATGCGTTTATATTGGATTGATCATATGCAGATCCTAATCTTGATATTCAGCTAGCAAGAAGTGTCCAGGTGAAAATGGTTTCTAAGTTTTTTATATGTACATTCTTGGCAAGGAAGAGAGAAAACCAAAAACTAAAACAAAACTTCATATGTATGGCTGCAGCAAAAGCATTTTTTAACTACAGCACATAATCATAGATGAAACAGGAATGAAAAAATGTTTTCAACTGCATTCTTGTGGACCTGGATTTCTTTTGGCTAAATTATATAGCTATTAAGCTGCATTTAGTATGATTTGGAAAAAAGTGTATATTTTGGCATCCCCAGGACACAGACTTGTTCTTTTCTATATAGGCAACATCTGTCTAAATTATTGACATTTTTACAGCTATACCATCAAAAAATAATTTTCATTAGAAGTTTTTTTTTTTTTTTAGTGAATCAATAATATGAACTGGGAAAATTTCTGGATTCTGTTTGGAACTATGAAAGCAGTAATATTCATATGAACATGACATTAAAAATATTACACCAGTATCAATTTCATTGTTATATTTTTTTGTATAATGCAGGGCTATACTAAATAGTGTTCTTTAAATCTAACTATTTCGAGTGAAAACAGAAATTTGAAGATTCTGAGAAATGAGAGTATCCACTTCCAAGACATTTAATTCAAACCTGGCCAAGAAATGACTTACAAAACCCACGCAGGAGGATGTTCACAGGGACGACTTAATTATATAGCTGTCTGCTAACTGATGCTACAATCTCAGATGGCAAAATTGTGTGACATTTGCAGTTTTGCCTTTTCTTACTGGATCAACTACTAACTTGTGTCCAAAACAAATATGACAATATACTACAAACACAAATCACTAAACAGTGCTTTGTTATTCATTTGACAACAATTAATCTTCACTCACATGCCATTGGTGTTGCTTGAACTAGTAGGTTCCATTCCTGTTGTATCTATATTCAGCTCCAAAATTCCAAGAAGTAAATTACTATAAACATTTTGTGAGGTCCCTATTAACCATTTATTATCATTATTTTCCAGCAGGTTAACCAAACAAGACGATTATCTTAAAGATCCAAGAGAAAATATTTCAAGGCTACAGAAAGTGGATTTGGTTGGGAAAATATAAAGCTCTTTTAACACCAGATGTTGCAACCGAGTCATTTATAAGTCTCACCTCACCATGTACAATACAGTCTTTTACACCAACTATGAGTGTCATGTGGCTCTGTGTTGCACAAATGTAAATTTTGGGTCTATATTTTACATCTGCCCTGCAGTCCTCTCCTTACAAACAAGACAAAATTTTGGATTCCTCGTACACAGTGCCGGGTTTATAATCAAAACAGCTGACTGCAATATTTTAGGTTTTTAAGCTTTGAACTAGTAAGTTCTAGAGTTCTTTGAACTCAAAGAAAATAACTAAGGGATGCAACAAAAAAGGGCCTAACATATTTATCTCCCATACATAAAGCATATT
This sequence comes from Rhabdalestes septentrionalis, assembly GCA_037832545.1. Taxonomy (NCBI): domain Eukaryota; kingdom Metazoa; phylum Chordata; class Actinopteri; order Characiformes; family Alestidae; genus Rhabdalestes; species Rhabdalestes septentrionalis. Next base: position 4,562 of record JBBMFX010086108.1, read on the forward strand.
AAAAACAAATACATAAATAAAATAATCTGCAAGTGGTATTAATGCATCTACTACTGGAGAAATTTGTAAAAAAAAAAATTTAATTTGTGACATGGAAGCTGTATCTGGTATCTAAGTGGGAAGCACTGTGATGCGTGTATGTCTGACCCGCAGTGCATTCCTTCAGGTGTAAATCGGCTGGAGATGCTGAGCGGCCTGTGATAGACAGCATTTTGAACAAAGTACACCACCACAACAAAGGTCTACTTAGCAAACCATTAACAGGCTGTTTTAGGCTTTGCACATGCAGTTCTTGGTTTAGTAGCGGAATTAATAAACCTCTCCTTTTTGTTTCATTTTGTGTGGTCATTATGAGGCAGTGCACTCTGACTTACTGAAACATGCAGAGACATGTTAGAAAAGAGGAAGCATCAAAGAAGGTTATTTGTCCTTAATGAACGTCCTCTTCCCAAGTCCAGCATCAAGACTGACCCCTTATAATCACTCGTCAACACAGCATAGCACAGTGTGATCCATGTGAAATTCTTTCTCTGTATTTAACCCATTCACTAAGTGAAGCTGTGGGCAGCCAGGTACACAGCACCTGGTGAGCAGTGTGGGGGGACGGTATCTTGCTCAAGAGTACTTCAATGGTGCCACTAGCTGTCCTGGGATCTGACCCTGCCACTTCTTGATCACAACTCTGTAACCACTAGGCCAACAGCTACCCCAAAGGCAGAAGAAATTGACAAAAAAGTGTGACTCAGCCACATAAAAACTACCTTCGATTGCATATAATATTCAACAAATAGAGCAGGATAAACCCACTTGAAACTTAATATTTTACAGCCTTTAACAATTTGCTGGCACTTCCAAAATAGTCCTTAAATACTCATTTTCAAAGTGAAAATTTAAACAATACAAAATTTTTTAGCCTTTCAAATCAGAACACTTGGCTGTACTGGGAGGCATTATGTCTGTCAAAAGATGAACTGGTGTAACCTTGCTTTTATCATACTTGTACATGTGAGCTCATCATCAACACCACAGCAATAACAGAGTCCCAATTTCTCCAGTGACTGAAACTATACTTATACCTTATAAAATATGGAGGTCTTGGTGGTCTATTAGTAGCTGAGCAGGTCCTGTACTGTTTTGTATGTGGGGAGTCAAAATTTCTCAGATACCACCAAGGTAAAAACTTAAAAATCTGTTGCAAAAGACATCCAATTTAGAGAGTCATGTCTTAAAGATGCTGTCCATGTTTTATTACTAAAAACTACACCGGGAAAGGAGCTGATATTTCCGCCTGAACAGTTTGAACTGAACAGTCGTTTTTAGTATAACTCTTAGTTGATGCTTGAACACAAGCAATGCAAGTACAAAGCTTACTGTAATCTCCGTTAAATGTATATTTCCGAATATCGGTAGATGACAATATAAACATCAAGATGCTACTAAGAGGAACATGAGAGACCACAGATTATTTGAAAGTTAAAAACATGAGAAATGACAAATTACTTTAATAGTTTATGTTAGAACACTGTTAACCTGGCATTGCCGAACCTTAAGTTTAAAAAATAATCATATCCAAAACTGGTGCTACTGCTTCTTCAGCAGTTTGTGAATTTCCCTGCTCAAATACACCTGAATCAACTCTACTGTTAAGTGCCAGGTCTAATATTTGAGTAGGGGACTCAAACTGTGCCAGAGAAACTGGTATCATCTCCACCACTAAATCAGAAACACTGTTAATCATTTTGGCATCTCGTAACTAACTTTATACCATGTATCAGTATCAGTCCAATACCTGCTGGATTTTATATTAGAGAGAAATAGACAGAATCCTTTCTACTCATAACAAATAAATTTGTGTAATGTGAAAGTCTTTAATTACATACAGTTCAAGCCTTGTCATTTTAGACTTTCTTACCTCTCTGATCACACAGACATACAGAAATACGCACGCATAACAACTGGGGCCTCCCGCACAAACCTTTTATCACTATACAAACACTACAGCATGATAATGTAGAATAGTGTGACACATGCAGTAATATATGAATTAGAATGATAGGAAAGCTTTACTCTGTAAAATGTTACTGTTTAGTCTCACACTAAACTCTATAGCAGTCTTCACTTCAGGCAAGCTGAGGGCATCTAAGGACTACTGGGGCCCTTAATATTTACATTACATTTATCCATCAGGCAGATACTCTTATCCAGAGTGAAAGACATTTCAAAGATTCATAATTAAGAGTTTGGTAAAAGGACTCTGGTCCTTTACTGGTACAGCAAAGTGTATTTGTCTGGATTGGGAGTCAAATGTTAGCCTGCTGTATGTGGGACAGTGGTGTTAACAATGGGATATACTAGTCATCAGTGGCTGATATTCACTGACAAACTGAACATTTTCAATACCATAAACAATCAGTTACTGGGAGCACAGATGATAATTTTGACAAATGATTAGGTGCCCTAATGGCCTGAGTATTTACACATTTGCTCACTAGCAATCTTTCTATTCTTGTCAGCTAAAAGAGAGTATACTAGATAACACCACCAAACTACACAGGAGTTGCAAGTAAATTCATATTTAAAAAAACATTTTTCATAAAGTAACTGTTTATCTAATAGTTCTGTCTGACAAGCTATGAGGAAGTTATGTAAAATGATTAGATGATCCCATGTTTCAACCGGTCTTATGCAAAATTTACTTAATGGACTACAGCAGGTGTTTAATCCATGAAATATTTGAATAATAAGACAAAACCTTCTCACATGTGCCATGAATATTAGTTTAAATGGTTTCAAAGTTACTGAATAAAACACAAAACAGGCAGTTTAAGGGGGAGCAGAGGCGCTGCTTTTTAAACATACGAAAGATGTTTGCAAGAATACGAACCTCGGTGCAAGAAATAATCACTCTGAAACTGAAAGAGATAAACTCTTTTTAAGGCCGCAATTATCTTTGTGTAGGATGTTGTGAAATTTCGGTTGTTTGAAGACACCCAAAGCTAGCATTTCCACTGACTGGCTTTAGAAATGTCATCTTTAGTTATGATTGCTCAGCTGGGGTGACAATTGGTATTTTGTTTCTGGCATTCAGGAGAAATTTGGTGTTTTCTCAACTTACAACTTAAAAAATGTGAAGCATGTGGACAGACTAGAGGAGTGCTCTTCAGTCACTGTGTGCATTAGGGTTGGGCGATGTCGACCAATTTGGCATCATACGATGTTTAATTTGAAACATCACGATGGACGATGGCATCTTCGGCGGCCTCAGACGTCAAGTGTTGTGTGAGAAGGACCCAAAACCGCAGAAAATTCAACACTGTATCATTTGTTGTCCTTGGTCTGGACCAAATGAACTGAACCACATATGAAAGCACCCTGTGCGCGAGCTGGTTCCTGCTGCAGCGGAGCCGGGCGGAAAATCACCTTGCCGGCTCAGCATCGTGATGTTTATAGGCCATCGGCGATGGACGATGGCATCATTTTTTGACCCAACCCTGGTGTGCATGTCTACATAAGCAAGATGGAAGCAATTTTGAGAGAAGAGGTTTTGTCTGAGGGACCGTTTACACAGTGCTAATGACTAATAATACCTAGTAATAAATTGTTTCACAAACAGTAACTTAACAAGGTGAGCTATGAGTTACCAGCCTGCCCCCTGTTGTTTGCCTTTACAAAGCTGACCAGATAGGTCAGTGTTCCATATGATTTTCTAACACTAAATTACAGAAATACAGGATTTATATGTGGGTTTGCTCAAAGTAGACACCAAGCTTGACCACAAACGCAAACAAGTTTACAGTTAAAGCACACGTCTTTGTGGCGTCACAGTATCACCCACCATGCTGAATACTTGGAAAAGGATGGTGTACTGGTTGTGTATTTAAAAAAGGATTTGTGAATCAATACAATAATTAAATACAGCAAAATCAGATATTGGTATCAGTATTGGTCACAAGATGATGTAATCAGATTTCATTCACTGGCCTGTCTGAAGTACTATATCAGTGCATATATAGTTATAATTTATTATAACTACACCTGCCTAGAAATAAATGTAGCAAAGATTAAGTTAAATTAATCTCTCAAACAAAGTGTAGTTTTTTAGTTTAATAAAGGCTTCATTTTGGTTCACTCCGATTTGCCACATTTAGTCACTCATCTTGAACAACACCATGTAGAATCTAGAGCTAGACAGCTGATTTATAATCTGACATAATACTACTAGACATCATATAAATGTGCAGGTTAAATAAATGCTTCATTTTGGACTCCTGTCTGCCACTTTCAGTCAGACTTATAATGAACAAATGTATGCAAAATCTAGAGCTAAATATGACTTGACCTGCAGTGTAATATAATATAGTATTATAATATATATAATATAATACTAATATCGATTTCATGTGTAATGATGAGAGCTGAACAGTTCTTGGTGTCATCAAGCACAATAGGCACCAAAACACCAAATAAGGGCAATGTTTACCTATTTCTCACTCAAAATCTCTCCCCCCCACTCCCCCTCTCGTGCAAAACCTGTAGATCATAGACACAACAGTCAATACAGGCTCTCGAGGTGGATCATATTATTCCTCTACTACTAATCTCTACTACGTGCAGTAACATACACCTACCCACCAATTATTAGTGATACTAGTAAGTTTAGACTGGAAGTTAGTTCTCTAAATTATTTATACCGAGCAATAGTGTATATTGCATATTGCATTTCATGTTTCTTTCCCTACAGATTTTAATGGATTTATTTACACTTTATATTTTGTAATGTTCTTGTCTCTGTGCAGTCATGTCATAAGAAATTTTATTCGAGGTCAATAAAGTTTTCTCACTGAGTCTGATTACCTATTTCTCATTCAAAGTATCCAAACCAAAAATGATCACAGTGGATCAGTCACTACAGACTCACATTAAGGTTCTCAGGGATGGTCATAAAAAGCATTAATGCAAAGCTTCAACTTTTTCACTGCTCAGAGTTGGAATGCGTCTTCAGACGCAGGGGCTCGTCTCCTGTGGAGTCAGATCTGTCTGCTGTCGAGACAGCTAGCCAAACAGCTAAGGAGGCTAACGATAGCTAACTTAACTCAACCATGGCAGTCAGACCCTGTTTTGGTAAAACCTCTACTGCTAACTGGGGGTCCACAAGGACCATAGGGATCACAAACAAAACAGGAAACATCTGACGTTTGTCACTAATCGTTTTCAACCCCAGGTCCCTGTCAAAGCTGCCTGCGAAGCACAGCGAACAAACCGGCTGGTAGCCTACGCAGGACGGAGGAGGAGAAGTAGCGTTAGCCAGGAGCAAAACTAAAACACAGTCAGAGAGATATCACCACACTAATACACCTCACTGTGGATTTCAGGGACAAATCTGGGCCCCAACAAATGTGCATCATAATCTGGAGTCAGATTTAGTGTCTATAAAATCAGAGAACCCCTATTTAAATGTGAAGACGAAGCTAGCAGCATGTTAGCTGCCCATGTTAGCTAAACTCGTTAGCCATAGCTGACACTACCAAGTCTCCCCATCACAACAA
>JBBMFX010086127.1:0-10106 GCA_037832545.1 Rhabdalestes septentrionalis
TAGGTAAGGTTAAAATCAAATAATATGCTATTATGTGGGTTTAAAGTTAAATATAAGAAATTAGTTTAGAAACAGCAAATATGTTGTTTAGTTTAGCTATGTCCTGATTAGATGTACTAACACTTTGGTTTGATTCAGGGACACTTAGCTTCGAGGGTCGGATGTGACATCCATTTGTTCATAACAAAGTATGTTTAGACCAGAGGGACTCCGAAAAGTCGGGTAAGCAAGGCCGAATCATACGTAGTCCTGTCGTATTACCTGGAGTAGCATTGTTTGTTTGCAAGAAAAGCAAGTCAACCCCCTTTGTGCTTCCACCGCAGAGTCAAGAATACACTTATGTAGCCATGTTTCAATTAAGCACATGAAACTGCACTCATGAAATTCCCTGTTTTATATGACTTGAATGTTAAGCTTGCACGTTATTTTGCCCTTGGAAGAAACATACATTTTTTTGTTAACACTTCCTCTACTAGATTGTTGCCCAGTTCTGCCTCTACTAGATTGTTGCTCAGTTCAAATTTTTAAATAAATGCTCATCGCCGTTATGTGATTTAGCTAATCATAGAGTTCACCCTCACCTAAATCCCATCCACAACTCCACTGAGTCCCTGTTCTTTCTTTACCTGCATTCTTCTCAGTAATTTTCTACATATAAAAACAAGTACTTAAAGTCTAATCTCATCTCTTCTTCTTTATTTAAAGTCCAGTCTAAATTTTAAGATATTTAAGAGTCTCAATTGATGTGTAAAAGAGGTTTACATCTTAGTGGGTGCTCTTGATACATTTGATATCTCTGCTGCTTTTTAACCATCTCCTATTCTGGTTTTATTGTAATAATGTTTGGTAGTAACCTAGTGGGTAAAACACGTGCCTCTGAACCTGGTGACCACAAAGTTGCAAGTTCACTTTCTCTCTTTGTGTCCTTGAGCAAGACACTTAACCCTTTTACACACTTAGTACTTCTAACATGTTTTCACATTCTTCTTCAGTTTTAACCTTTTGAACTCCATGAACGCATTTTGCTATCATTTTTGTATCCTCAAGTCTCAGACTCATAACTCGTGACAGGAGTAATGCACAAGCATGATACACATGAAATCTTTCACTGAAATCTATACAATCATCTATTGTCTGTTTGTGCAACCAATTATTCCAAAGTAATTGTGTGCGCAAAATAGAGTATGTTTAAATTGGTTTCCCACAAAAAACACTCTGTAAAACATTCATTTTATTTATTTAGGTACAAATAAAGCCTGCATTCACTTTCGTGATGCTCCACACACTTGTCATTGAATCCAATGTAACTAATTCATCATAATTCGTCATCATTTTTCCCACTGTCTTTCTATATTATAAATAAATATTTATTTTCACTCTGTTGCTATATATTTTTTTTTTCTATAATAGTGTGGTGTTATATGTTTGTAACTGTTGGGGAAGTGTTTTACTGCATTCTAGAGGTCATCTAATCAACTTCTTCAGCAGTAATAATGATACCAAAGAAGGACAAATTCTAATTCCGTCTGGAAATATGCACATATACTTTTTATTTTTTTCAAACTGGGACATTCTATGGCTTATTACTATATAAACATAACAATAGCTATGGGCCTTTACCCCACAAATTTCTAAAATTAAATCTTTACTGAACAACATTGTCCTGCAGAAATAAAATAAAAAGTAAAATTTCCCTAGGCGAAAACTAGAAACTGCTTATAAAAAAGATCACGATTATACTTGCTAGGTTCACATCAACTAATAAGAAGACTTAGGCCTTCTGAAAAGAAAAAAAAACCTAATGCATTAGTGACTAGTTTATGGAATTAAAATGTTATAATCTAAACAGTAAAGGAATGAAAAATTGGCCCAGAGTTCAAAAGGTTAATTTGTGGAGATTTTGGCAATAGAAATAGAAAACCATGGTACTTTAGTGGAATCATTTATCATTTATTCAAAGATTTATTTATCTATATATAACTGAAAGTAGTTATTAGTGTTTCTGATCATTTTTCTCACATATTCCCTTTCTGGCACATATGTTAATCTCACCTTGAACTTTAATTTAAACTAAAATGAACTTGAATTTGAACTGAAAATGTAACCTAATTGGATATGATTTATTGCCACACATTATATATGAAGAAATATCTGGCTCATTCTTACAGGTCAAACTACAGTTAGTATTGTCATTTTAATTATTTGCTTTGCATTTCACAGACCCTTCCCTTGCACAGCTCACCTTCAAACGTTTGTAGAGGACTTTAATAGACTGCAAAACCTCATCTGTCTTCAGAGTATATATGATGGGATTTAACATGGGTGGAACTGTTTGTGTAAGTACGGAGTTAATTATTCTAATATTTGGGTGTATATATGTCGTTAGAGCAGCCATATAAATTCCAGTAATAGGTAGATAAAACATAGCCACCAATATCAGATGAGAAGTGCAGGTTTTCATAGCTTTCATTCGCTCAGCACCATGTGAGATCTTCAGCAATGCAAAACCAATACAAATATATGAAATTGCTATAAGTATCAATGGAAGGCAAAGCCCTGCAGCAATACAGACATAACCCATTATATAATTAGGGGAATAATCATTACAGGCTAGTTTGTAGACAGGGCCATAATCACAGAAATAGCTGTCAACTGTGGTAGATCTACAGAACGACAATCTGGTATTCAGAGCTACAAGGAGAATAATGATGAACCCCGAGAAAACCCACACAACACCAATAATTAGAGTCATTGTATTTTTGGTGACAATATCATAATACCTGAGAGGAAAACATATAGCAATTACTCTGTCAAAGGCCAAAGTCAACAGAGTAAAGGACTGCAGAGTCATAAAGAGAAAAACAAAAAACATGTTTGCCAGACAATCTTCATATGATATGTACTGGTTCTCAGACAGAAACATTTCTGCATACTTTGGAACAAGAGCAGAACTTCCACATAGATCAGACAGAGCCAAGTTGAAGACAGCTATATACTTTGCTGTGTGCAGAGTGCGTGCCAGGCAAATAGTCACCATCACAAAAGAATTGCCCAAGACAGTCACAACATACACAAAGCACATAAATATATAATAATACTTTGCATGTGGAATATTGTAAAATCCATTGATGTAAAATTTTGATGGCCGAATAAATGTCGAATTGTTGAAAAACCCCATAGTAGTCATGTTAGCAGCTGGCCCTGCTTAAACTGAAAGAGAGAATAGTACCACAGGATGTAAAACCTGATGCATGCAGCTTTGGTTGGTCCAGTTTCGTTAATGACAAACAAAGGTTCAGCCAAAATCCCATTTATTCTTACTCCATGGTTACATCATCATCAGAAGCACACCTCCAAACACAAATATCTACAAACAAATTAGCATATTCAACTTTGCAAAAATACATTAGCATAAAATGTGAATGCAAAAATACAGTGATGGATAATTATCTAATAAATAATGTAATGTATTAGCCAGCATTTTAAGTACTTAAACTATTTAAATGCTGTTTTAATATAAAACATAAAGTCTAAAATAATGTCAAATAAAATACTTTTCACAATACTCTGTATTAAATACATTATGCTATATACACAAATCCTGGGGCATAAATAATATAGATACATAACTTACTACTAAGTAATTTACTAGTAACACAAAACACAATTTGTTGTTTTTCTATACACCGAGTCCATCATTGAACATAATGGGGATAAGCACAAAACATATGCATATGCAGCAGAAGGTGAACAGAACAAATGTAAGAGCAGCAAAAGTATAAAAATACAAACCAATTTATTACAAATAATAAAAAAATATAAATTTACACATCAAGAATAATCATACACATTTTTGTAAATATATTTAAACATTTAAACAAATTTTGGCATTTGAGTGAATGAATAATAAGCATTACATACTTAATTACATAACATCTTTTATTTATTGTTTCTGCACTGTTCGTGTGCAGTTATGATCACAGCAATAAAAAAATGACCTAATATACTGAGGGAAAAAGGCTTCTGCAAGAACAATGATTTAACTAAGTGCAGCTATAAGGTGCAGTTTAGGAGAATATACATACAAGCATGGGTGTCAGATACATTTTAATATGGGGGTGCACTTGGTGTCTCACATAATTCAGTCATACATCAAAGCCTAATATAACAGTTGGTGTTCTGATGAATTATGCTGCCTTGTCAAAAAATGCTTCCTTTACGTTTATACAGTTAATACTGTTTAGTCAGTTTATAACACTGATAATGATGTGAAATAGGCAAATAATATGCATAATCAGAGAAAAATACACTTTATTTCAATGAGAAGAGCCAAGATAGATAAATAGGTCTTTAGAGGGGAATAGAGCCAGTTTATCCATTAAAGTTCCAACACTGAGGAATGCTACTGCGAAAAAGGACACTGGCTCTTTTCATGTTTCCAGGTTGTGGTGATTCTGGACAGTTCTGGTGTTTCCCAGCTTCAGATAGCATTCTGCAAACTGCAGAAAAAATACTTTTTAGAATCAGAAACAGAAAACTTTATTGATCCTGGAGGAAATTGCTTATGTAATGACTGCAAAGACATAGACCAGAGTGTAGCAACACACACTCCTAATCCCTTGATCTGTGCACTGAAGGAAACATGTTGGACCAAACAATAAATGTACAAGCCGAAAGCAACAATTAAAATAGTTTTTAAGATATTAATCCCCATAAACCAGTGACCCCAATGCAACATAGCACAAACAAATCAATGATCAAATGCTAGCACAGATAAACAAGTGTCCAGTGTAAGACAGCTCAGATAAACAAGTGTTCAACGCTAGACAGCACAGACAAACCAGCTTCCTTAACGCTAGGTAGCACTGAATCCCAAGACTGCAAATGCACAGAAGTGTCACGATTCTGGCAGCGACCACGGGGGGTCACTGCAGGACCGTAAGAACATTCACAGCTGTGAGTAATTTAGCAAAGATTGACTGAGTATATAAGGGGACTTAGTTCCCAGCTGTGGTGTGGACACTTAATTGTTTCTGTTCTACTCTGTATTTGTTCTTCTTCTCGACTCTCCTCTTCTCTACCCTCCTCTCCTCTAATTGTTCATTTCTTGGTATCCTGTATATTGTTATTTTGAAATACATTTCCTATCATGCAAGACCTCAGAGACACCTCTTACCTACCTTCTTGGTCCGGTAGGGACCATCCCGTGACAAGAGGAGCCTTGTAGCACATTTCCTTGAGTAGCATTTTTCAACAGAACAACAGACAGGGTAAAAGTCACGTGGAGAAATTAATCAGCATTCATGTTTTTAAATGGCTTATTTTTTCTGTGATTAACTGATTAAAATTTATGATTATATGTATAAGTTACATACCTTAACAAATCCCAGAAAAACAAGTGAGGGTTTAATACACAAGAAAGGTTAACCACATTTTTTTAATACATAAGGAAATATAAAAAGAGATAAACAAGAGGCCTGCTTAATCACCAAGGTGCTCTTTGAAGAGGTGGGTCTTCAGACAATGCTTGAAGACAGCAATGGAATCTACAGATCTGAGTGCAAGAGGGAGAAAGTGATATTAATTTGAGTACCATCTTCATAAAATTGGTAGGAAAAGTCATGTGAGGCCAAGAAAACCAGTATATACAGAAAAGAGAAGAGGCCATGCTACATAGTATTTCCATTCATCAATTTAGGATGCAAACCATTGTTAGACTGTGCCTGCTCTCCCAAGCCTGGAGAGAGAAGCGAAGAGGATCTGATGGTCAACCGTGTCAAAGGCTGCTGTAAGGGGAAGAAGAATCAGAGCAGATGACAAGTTGGCTGATCTAGCTCTTCAGAGACGGCTACAAGTGCAGTTTTAGCAGACCTTGAACCCGGAGTTGTGAGGGTCCTGAAGCCTTTGAGAAAGAACGATGGTGAGTTGGTTATAAACAACATTAGTTAACTATCTTAGTTAATTATCTACTAATATTATCAATTTCTCATCAAATAACATGGAGAGCTAGAGATTTAAGAAGAGAAACAGGTGGCAAAGGGCTTGCGAGGGCTGGAAACCTGGCTCCGCAGAAGGAAGGCTTTGCAGAAGTTAAGTCCATGGCAAATTTAGATAAAAGAAAGTTACATAAGGTCACCCTCACAAAGATTTTTTCTTTCGGCTGCTCTCTTTTCCCTACGGTCTGGAGGACAAGGGGCAGCGTAAATTAACTGAGCTGTGGAGAGATGTGAGAAGGTAATTGGTAGTGGTAGTTAAAGCACAGTTATATGGAGATAAGTTGAAAATGTTATAGTAACAGAAAGGAATTAAAAGGATAAGATGTTGCGCTGGGAAAACTGAGAGGAGTGAAACACCATCTACCTAAGAGAAGCAAGCCTGTAACCGCCTTCTCTGCCTGTAGCGTGAAGCTAGTGAGAGAAGGAAAGGACAGAGGGGAGAGCAGTCAGAGTAGCAGTGTTCTCCGGTATGATCCAGATCTATTTGAAGGAGAACCAAGGGCCAGGAAATAGAACAAGAGAGCCCAAAAATCAAAAGTCAGCCAGTGAGTTGAGGCAATGATCATGATCAGTGAGAAAGGGTGGCCAAATCAACTCTGATTTACATTTAATTTACAGTGGCTTTTATACCTTTTCCATTACACTCCTCTTTCCTTCCCATATAACGCCCACTTATATTTTGATTACATTTATTCTTGGCAACTCACTTTGTTTGAATACTCAAACTCCTCCCCTACACATTTGGTAATGCTCTTCTTTTGCTATGTGTATAAAACTTTTAGCTCAACTCTCCTTTGGTCTTATTTTAAATATATCTGTGTCTGCACATTCCTTTTTCTACAAACTTAATCCAGCTGACTGCACATTCCTTAACCTAAACTCTAACCCTTTCTTATTCTTTCTTTATTCTTATGGGATTCCCTTACAAACACCTTAAATATAAACTCATGCAGAACCTCCTGTTCAGTTGTAACACTTGTAAGCACTAATAAATGGATTATATTTGTGGAGCAAATTAAATCTTTATTTCTAGTGTTCTAATCATTAACTGGCTCCTACAACCCCCCCTCTTCTGACTACAAGCCTGAAAAATACTATCCAGGTAGATTTGAACATTCAAAGGTGTAACACTTCTTGAAACATGATCCCACAATTCCATTAGATTAAGAAATTCAATAAATTAAACCAAAGCTTTGAGGTAAACTATTATACTCCAAGATTTCAAGGATAAGCAAACCCTCTTTTTGCTCAATCTGCATTTTTCCAGAGGGAAAAATCCTTATCCTACCCCTTTTTTTTCAGTCAGAATGAGAGGGTAGCATCATCGATGCTTGAAGCTCAGCAGTTGCCATACATCACTCAGTGATCATCCTACATCTTTAAGGATGAGGCACCTGGGAACTGTATCCTTTGAGTCCTAACAACACCATCTCTGAACTTTTCATAACAGTTTATTTGCACTACCACCTCTAAAAATTAGGTATATCCCACAAACCTGCAATCCTACAAACAAAAGTTGAATTCTCCTTGTGTCAGTTGTTGAGGCTAAAAATGAAACAAATGCCTAATCTAACATTAATTTAAATAATCAGCTGCAGTCGGAGAGAGATTCAGCTTTTACCACTTTATTACATAAATAAGCGTGGTCTAGGAAAGAGTCAGTAGGCAAGTCACATCTCTCTGACATTCAAAGCCTTCCGGTCACTCTTATACTACCAGAGCAACATCCCCTTCCGCTTACATCACATAATTATTCACTCCATCAGCTAATAGGCAGTAAGTGGGATGTTCAAATCTTTCTTAGAATGTCCACTAGAGATCGACCGATATATCAGTTTACCGATATTTTTCCCCATATTTAAGCATTTTACCATAATCAGTTATCGGTTTTGTAATTTCGGGTTTGGAAACTGTAGTATCTAAAATTGAAAGTAGTGAAAGTAAACAATGGTCAGCATGAAACTCCTCCTCTGCATTTAACCCATTTGCCAAGTGATGCAGCGTGCAGCCCTGAACACGGCAGCCAGAGAGCAGTTTTGTTACCTCACTCAGGGTACCTCAGAGGTACCTAGTCATTTTGGGGAACGACCCACGATTTCTGGTTGCCAGGCAAGTGCCCTAACCACGTGAGCACGGGTGTGGGGGCGGGGTTTGGTTCCCGAATTCAAATATTTTTTTAAATATTTGTCCGAATACTGTATTCATAAAAAACACGTTATTTGTGCCTTTCCGAATATTGTATTTGAATTTGGCTCCACCCCTAAATGAGTAAATCAACCGGTCAAATACAGCTGAATCGCTACTTTGAGCGGAAGGGGGATTTCAAATACAGCTATATATATATATATATATAAACAACAATATGTCCTACAAGTTTATTATGACTTTGTTTTTGTCTACAGCCATGATCAGCTGTTAGCCCTGCGCCCCGCAGCGGCTCTACCGGCACACAGACCTAACATCCCCAGCAAACTGAGGAGGAAAAGGCGGGAGTGTCGGCCTGGGAGGGAATGTCGGAGATTGAGGAAGATACATTACAGACCATCTATCCCTTCTGTAATTATGGCAAATGTGAGATCTCTCTTCAATAAGATGGACGAACTAACGGCACTAACTCGGTCACAGAGGAAGTACAGGCAGTGTAGCCTTATGATGCTAACAGAGTCCTGGCTAACACTACTAAGCTCCGGACAGGAGTGTGGCCCTCCCCGGATTCCATCTGCTGCAGGCAGACAGGACGAGGGAGAGTGGTAAGAGGAAAGGAGTGGGACTGACAGTGTCTGTGAACGACAGATGGTGTAACCCTGATCACGTCAATGTGAAAGAGCAGAGACATTGAGCTGTTAGCCATTAGCATTTGCTCATACTATCTTCTCATATTATCGCAATAACAGTGTATGTTGCCCCCTCGGCCAACCTGGAGGCAGCCTGTGACTCACTTCACTCTGTCGTAATTAGACTGCAAACACAATCCCCTAGAGCTCTTTTTTTAAATATCTTCCGACCTCATTCACGTTTCCCTGGACACTGACCACATTCACCCAGTAGGTGACGTATCCCAACAGAGACAATAAAACATTGGACTTATTGTATGCCAACACGAAAGAGGCATACAATTCATCACCTCTCCCTCCCCTGGGGAGATCAGATCACAACCTGGTGCATCTTGCTCCTGAGTATGAGCCCCTTGTGCACAGGGAAACACCAGTAACCTCGAACAGTACAGAGATGGTCATTGACATTGACAGCCTTGTCTCCTGTGTTACGGACTTCATTAACTTCCGTGTGGTGCTTCTCCAACAACAAACCCTGGATTATGCCAGAAATAAATGTCATCCTCAAGCAGATGAGAAGGGCCTTCAAGTCAGGAGACAAAGAGTAGCTGAAGTGGGTGCAAAGAGACCTGAAAAGTCTGATCAGGGACGGAAAAGACAGCTACAAGCTGAAGATGGAAAACCAGCTACGGCAGAACAATGTCAGCGAAGTCTGGAGAGGCCTCAGAACCATCTCAGGCCACAGAGATGGTGGGGGATGTGAGGTGGGCCAATGAACTGAATCACTTCTTTAACAGATTTGATTCATCCAGGGTTCAGCCTTTTACATCCACAGCAAACACCCCCACCCCCACTGCTGCTGTCCCATCTCTGACATCTCACTTTACACCTCCTCCACACAACCTGCTTTCTGCTCCTCATCCCCACACCCAATCCCAGCACCCAGATCACATCCAGCATACAGCTCCAGCCTGTCTCTCTCAACCTTCCAGATAAGGAGGGAACTGAGGAGGATTAAGGCCAAGAAAGCAGCAGGTCCAGATGGCATCAACTCAAGGGTTGTCAGGTCGTGCACAGATCAACTGTGTGGGGAGATGGAGCTCATTTTCAACCTGAGTCTCTGTCTGGGGAGAGTTACACAACTCTGGAAAACCTAATGTGTGGTACCATTGCCCAAGACTCCATGACCGAAGGACCTCAACAGCTACAAGCCGGTGGCTATGACATCCACCTGACCCTGGGGTGGCTGGTCCTGGCTCAGCTTCGGCCTATGGTGAGCTCATCACTGGACCCACTTCAGTTTGCCTACCAGCCTGGCACTGGAGCTGATGATGCC
>JBBMFX010086138.1:0-10106 GCA_037832545.1 Rhabdalestes septentrionalis
AATGATATCAGCTAGGGGGAGAATGTAAAAAGAGAAAAGTAATGGTCCCAGGATCGAACCTTGGGGAACGCCGCATGGAAGAGAAGCAGTGGCGGAAGAAATTTTTTATTTTTGACCAGGAATTTCCTATCTAAAAGATAGGATGAGAACCAGTCCAATGCCCGCCCAGTGACACTCGCCAAGGACCTAAGCCTATCCAATAAAATCCTGTGATCCACTGTGTCAAACGCCGCGCTGAGATCAAGCAACACAGGAACAGAACAATTACCAGCATCTGATTCCATCAGGAGGTTGTTGTATACTTTTACCAGTGCAGTCTCAGTAGACTGCTGCTTACGAAAGCCTGACTGGAAAGGGTAAAAAAATCTTCCAATAAAGCTTTGAACTGTGTCTCCACAATTTTTTCCACCAACTTGCTAATAAATGACAGTTTAGATACCAGGCGATAGTTACTAATCATATTAACATCTAGATTTGTTTTTTTTAAATACTGGGGTCACTTCTGCTATCTTAAAGCAGGAAGGTACTTCCCTTTGTCGTAACGAGCTATTTACAATGGCTAGCAGTGCTGGGCCAACGCAATTCAAAGACCGATACAATACGGAAAAGGACAGAACCTCATAAGAAGACGAGGAGGGTTTTCATTTCACCGAAAATTCGAATTAGTTCACTAAGTGTAATGGGGGAGAATACAGAAAACAAAACTGGGCACTGCGGCTCAGGGACAGGTGTGGATGGACAAACAGAGATGTTGGATCTCAGATCCGATATCTTTGTTACAAATTGATTGAGAAAGTCATCACAGTCCTTATCCGAGAGTAAGGGAGATTGTTGTGGTGGAGGGGAGACAATTGTGCTAATTGAATCGAAAAGAGCTTTGGGGTTGTTCCTGTTATGAGATATGAGATTAGAAAAATAAAAGGACCTGGCCTCCTTCACTTTTTGGTTGTAGGACATTAGCAGTTCTTTAAAATATTCACGGTGAACAGTCAACGCAGTTGCCTTCCTTAGCCATTCTGCTTTACGGCAGGCCCGACACAGGCTACGAGTCCTAACATTCAACCAGGGGGAGCAAGGTGGAGCCACATGGTGGCGAGTTTTAAAAGGAGCAACATTGTCGAGGATATTGTCGCAATGCTCTTTGAAAGATTTAACAAGTATCTTGACATCCTCGTCAGGAGTTAATTCCAAGCTAAACTCAGATGAGAATTTTGAGATGACAGAGTCATCGATAAAACGCCTGCGGCTGTTACAAACACACAAAACACACAAAAATTCCTTTGCTGTACCTTTTGACAAATCATCTACATTAATGTTAAAATCACCAACGAGAATAATTCTACCTAGCATAATAGTAGACGACAGGAAATCTTGGATATCAGAGAACAAGGTTGTGGTAGGACCAGGCGGCCAATAAATCACAATACAGTACAAAGGCTGAACCCTACCAACTTTTGATATAGTTAACTCAAAAGAGTCATAGGAGTATGATGGGGTTTTTTCTAAATTGTTATTCCTAAAAATGATAGCTGTTCCACCCCCACGTCCTGATAGTCACGGTGTGCTGAGGAACGAGCAGCCAGCCGGACATACCTCTGAAAGATGGACGACTTCCTCCACCCGTTGGCAAGTCTCAGTGGTAAACATCAGATCCAGCTTCTCATGACAAAACAGATCATTTAGAATAAACGATTTGTTCGCAATGGACTGAGTGTTGATCAGCAAGGCTTTAGCACAGGGAATGGAGCTTGGAGCAGAGGCTGGGAGAGATCCGGTAGTGAGGGGTAAGCTACTTAGCACGCTGTGATCCCTACCATGCGGGACAGGAACTTTCCATGCCTTCAGCTTGCCAAACGGGCATGGAACGTCGAGGACCACAGGAATCAGACCGTTGTCAGACGAGGACAGACCGAATTCCTGTTCAGCAGACCACAGCCGGGATAGTAGCCCAACAGCAGCACCGCAGCTCCTCCACAAGCGACAAACCAGCACACAACGGCCAGCCCTTCTCCCACGCTTCCTCCAACGGAGTTTCCGAGGCACCAGAGGGCTGATGGCCGATAGTAGGGGAACCATGCCAAACTCGATGCCGTGCTCCAGCTGCGGTAGAAAAACCAGCCCACTTCGCTGAGACGGAAAAACATCCATTGCGGACTTTATCGCCAGTAATGCATGCCGATCGTAAGTGCAAGGAGATGGAGCAATACCGGGTAAGTTGCTGGGCATACAGTTCAGTAGACAGGTGAAGGAAATAAAAAAGTAAACAAAAGCAGTAGAGCAACCCGAGGCACAGCCAAACACAGGCGCCATCTTGGGAACCGAAACAACCGTGGGTGAAAAATGTTTTTCTTCCCCTTTTCTTTTAAATCTTTATTGTTTTTGTTGAGGGACCAAAAGAACAGGAACAAGTGATAAAAGGATTACAGACAGCCTTAGTAATTCTTCTGGGTGAACTGGGCAAAGCTGGATTAACTATTTGCAAGGCCCTCACTGCCGTGCCAGTCATCCCTGGGAGCTGTGGTTGAAGCGCACGAGCACAACATGTCGGAGCCCTTATTCTTCCATTGCCCCCTTGACCTTAACTACTTTACTCTCACTCTGTCTGGACTGAATGATAAATAGCACTGTACTCACATCATCTCTGCCTACTTTTTTGACCTCTCCTTCACTTCAGTGCAACAAGTTTTGGGTCTGTGTCAGGCCCTCCTCTGCCTCATCTCTTGCCTGCAGTTAATCCTGTGCTCTTGCGTAATATCAGCCCTACGTGGTGTTCCATAAAGCAATGGTTCTGAACATTAAGGCCCACCTATATATCAAGGCATGTTGCCAAGGCCCACTTGGCCTCATTACATGATATCAAATACCCAATTGCGGACCAATGGTCTGTCTCAGTTTTAGATTCACGGCCCAATCAAAAGCCTTATTGGCCCACCGATGGATCCTCGGCCCAGTGGTTGAGAATCCCTGCCATACAGTACCACATGAACACTTGCCTCAACACCACCACCCAGCACTCTGGAGATTGCAGCACTGCTGCAACATCAGTAGCTCCACTCTGCCTCGATCAAATAGATTCATTTTCATTTCGGCCATTTATTCAGTACAAGGAATAATGGAGCAGAATACCACAAGACTATGCAAGAGAGGAAGAGAAAGTGAGCAAGAAAAATAAAAGAGCAAGAAAACAATAGACAAGACCAATTTAGTGCAGTTTACAAAAGTAGCTACAGTACAGCTTAAATGAATACAGTAATATGACAGTTATTACATTCTTACAGCGAAGCCATCAGGCATGATTCCTGCAAGGTTTTGAGTGTGGTTTGATTTATGTCTCACAGACTTTTATGTGTAAATAAAGCTCAGAACAGCACTCACACTGGCCTATGACTGTGTCTTTGGGTGAGTGTTTAGTTTCTCAGCCAATGTTAAACAGCCATTCTGATATCAAACGAACTATAAATTAGCTGCTTAGCAAAACTAATGCTACATTCTCACACTAACGGTCACACGAAGCATTTACTAGCCTAGCTTTTTGTCCTGTTTTGCCTCTATATTGAATTTTCTGTGTGTAGAGTTTCCTCCTGTTTCACTGGAGGTTGTCCTGTGGCTGGTTTTGAGCTTGATGCCATGGTGAGCTGCACAAAAACATATCATATAAATGACAGTACATTATCGCAGCACGTCTGGCAAAAATCACACATACAAGGTTGGAAATGACAGGTTCTTTTTGTTTACTTGGTTATTTCTTTCTGTTTCTGTGTTTTAACTTTAGCTTTCAGCTCCAATCGGTTGTTTTCTTTTTCTAAAGCTGCAGCTTTCTCAAAGAGTTGGAAAATCCTCTCGCTGCATGGAGGAAAGGATATGCTGTGTCCTGTATGGGTGCAGGTGAGGCACCTGCAGTTGATGCCGAATGCCCCTTTGGTTTCAGTCAGGAGGTTGCAGCGAATTGCGCTGTTTTCTATTTACCGACAGCAGGAGTGATGGAGGTGCTAGATGTTGTGGGCTTGTGAGGGGAGTTGAATTATGTATCTTGTTAGAATTTCCTCGGGCCCTCAGTGCTAATGCTCAGATGACACAACAGAGCTATAAAAAGATGCAAACACTGGTTAATTCATCAAAGGTGCTTCTGAGTAATAATGCACAGACATGAAAGTGAACAAGAGCACAAATCGCGAAACAAAAAACAGAAAATGGTGGGAGGGTGGCTGGGGCTTGTAATGGAGCTGATCTTCAGATGTGAGGCAGTCCTTTTGTGCAGATGGCAGAAGAGCTGAATCTGAAAGCAAGTGTGACTCTCAGGATGGGCAGAAGACCCCAAGACATTCAATTAAAAGCCAGCCTAGACCATATAAAGTGAGAGAGAGAGAGAGGGAGGGATAGGACAGAAAGGAGGGGCGAGAGAGATGGAAATTTAAGTGCTTCTTTTTTAACCCTGCGACTGAGGTTCCCAAACAGGGGGCTCATCAGGAGTTGGCTCACGTCTCAATGACACTAAGTCCTTCTCTCACCCACAAAGCACCTTTTCAAAATTCAATTAAACTCCTCCAGCATGGCACCCAGGCTGGCTGGACGCTTCCAAAGACACTACGACCTGGTGGGGTGAAACGCTGTTAATATCGCACTGATCCCTCTGTATAGGCAGGGTGTGGCGCGGAGAGAGAAAGGAAGAAATTACGCTTTTATCTGGCCTTTACCACAAAGAAAAGGATGCATTCCCAATAAACTAAACAGGGAAAACTTTATTTGGAGGGTCTCTTGGAGATTCTGTATCTTTTGTGTCTTATCTCAACTTTAACGAGATATTTTGGCCAAAAAAAATCATAAAAAAATCCAGCCACATTTTGAAAACCTTCCCCATTTGAACCTTGATGTCGGTTTCTTTTGCAGGGTAAAGGTAGCAGAGACAAACACATTGCAATGCTGCATACACTGCAATGCTGCATTCCCAGCTTTGGAGGGGTGTTGGGTTTAAGTCATTTCATGAAAGATGGAAATTACCTCAACACGGCAGGGCATCCAGTCTCCAAGCAGCCAGCTGTAGCAGGGTCTGACGGGACAGGTTTTAGTCTGGGAGAGCTGAGACGGACACGGCCGGCCCTCATCATGGGCCTCCTGAAGGACACGCCGAGAACGTGACGAGACACCTGTGGAGGATAATACAACATGGCAAAGTCCACTATGATAAGCATGAATGAATGATTAGAAATACCAGAGGGTGCTTCAGATTTTTAGGCTTTACTAGAATTAAATTAAAGAGATTGTTCAGAAAACAACAATTACCACAAACGCAGTCAGATAATATGGAGCAATGAGGTTAATGTTACTAGGTTATGCTATTGTTCCAACTTTTGGAATCAGCGTAGTTTAAAACTAATTTGCTCATAGAGGAAATGTGGGATTCCATGTTTCTACTCAGTTAGGCCTAGAAAGTAGTCACTAACTTTGGTGGGGCAAAGTTGGTGACTACAGTCAAAAGCACATGCTTAAACTACCTTGCACCTGCATTCCACTAAAATACTCAAACTCACGAGTGTAATACAATAACTAATTCACCTTTCTTCCAATGATGTCTTCAGTTCCACATCTAACCTGTGCAACATAATATTAATGTGCAATATAATTATTTAAGGATTATATCCCTTTTTCATTCTCCACCTTCAAACTACTGGAGTGCTGTTCATTTATTGTTTTGCCTATTTATTGTAATTGGCTGCGTATTGTAATGTTCTTGCACTATATGTTAATAAGCAGCTTAGATGCTGCACCTGGCCTTAGAAATCATACACAATGAACAATATCAACACTGAGGTTTATATTCCATCCATTCCAACTATTCCACCTCCATACATCCAGCTCTACACTAAATGTCACTTTTGCATGGTTGAGTTGCTTGTATGCACCTTTTGTCCTGTCGAATGTTATGGTCAGTGTTACTATATGTTGCACCGGGGCCATGGGGAAATATTGTCTCATCACAATTTGGTATAAAGAATGCTGATGACAAATAAAGTGAACTTTGAATCTTGACACTTTGAAGCCTCCTCCTAGAGATCTGCTTTCTTGCAGTGTTTAGATCAAACCTACTTCTACAATGCCTTACAGTCTTGCTTAAGACACCGACCATTCAGGAACTCCTAAATAATGTCACTGAGATTTCTCAGTAAGGTGGGTCTTCGGGACCAGTGTTGGTGGCCCCTTATTTAGCTATAAAATAAAGAAAACCACTTTTACAAAGTGATCTGACACTGCACACAAACCTTTAAATTGCACTTCACAGTGTGTAATATTAGCAGAACCATAAACACTGATCTGGATCACCTAATGTAAAGCTGGATGTGATCTGAGGATCCAGAGTTCCATTTTTTCTCAGCCCCCTTCTGCCATGAGACAAAATTCTAACCCAGCACAGTGTAGCTTGTACATTATTGACTTCAGCTGTTAGTTTGTATCTTCATTGTTTTTTTTTTGTTTTAGCTTTATGGAAAAATAAAAACAACTTTCAAAGTCTGTTTGTTATCAGGGCGACATTTTGAGGGCCTCATAAGAGAAAGAGAAGTAATGCAGCTGTGGAGTACTTCAAAAAGATACAGAAATTCTCTAATATATTAAACATAATAAGCAGGATCTTGACGTGGAACTTGTATTTGAAAAGGAATCAGTGAAGCGGCTGGAGAACAGAAGGAATATGGTCTTTTGAAGGGGTTCTGGTAACAATATGAGCAGTTACATTTGTAACTCCCTGTAACTCCGAAGCTAAAACTAAAGATGCAGAACTTCTGATAAACTGCCAAACTCTCACTTTAACCTCCTCGTATTTGAGCCCAGAAATATAATAAACTGTGTCTAGACTTTCATGCTCATGCTGGTTGTGCTTTCTCAGCACTTTTCTGCTCCATCTGAAGCGCCTGCAAAATGGTAAACAAATATTGTTTATTATTAGCATTAGTATTCAGGCACAGCTGCTCCTGGCGTGTGTGTTTTTGTGTGTGTGTGTCAGACGATGGTGATGATATTTAAGAGATGTGCGAGGCAGAGCATACTCTCATTATGGGGCTTAACCGAGCGAATAATAATCAGAGAGGTTCGAGAGGCAGCTGGTTAAAAAAAGACAAGAACAGAAGCTCTGGAGGAAAGAAAGCGTTCTCACGTTCTGCACAGAGCAGCACAGACCCTGGGGAAAAATTAAAAGTCCACTTAACGAGTCCATGTCCAGTCAAGTAAGTCAAATCCTTTTAACCATCTTCACAGTACGCAGTGCAATGAAACAACACTCCTCCAAGACCACAATGTACTTCCAGGGCCACAAGATTTCTCCAAGTCCAAAATATTTCTGAAGCATCTCCAGGTCCATAATGTGCCAAAAAAAGGGAAAGGAAAGAAAAAAGAGTGTGCGAGAGAAAAGAGAGAGAGCTGAGTGAGAGGAAGAGAGGGACAGTAATAACAGCAAAAATATATATATTATTTTTTGATGTACAAGTAACTAAACCAACAACGCAAAAGTAAAGAAACCTGTCTTGAAATAAAAAAAACTTTAAAAGAAGGAAAAAGTGAAGGAACACAGTGGTGACCCAAAGGAAGCTCCCGAGGTCAAGAAGCCCTGGACCCTCATTCTCTGGATCAGTGGAGAGGATACAAAGAAAAAAAAGGAAAGGCAAGAGAAAAAGAACAAACAAGCAAACAAAACAATCTACTAACATCTGTGTTGTGTGTTCACAGAATGAACGTGAATTTTTTAAACTGAATCAGAGCTTTTTCTCACATTCTGTTTTCTTATTTTCTCTTGAATTTCTCTGAATTAAAATTAATCCTGATCCCTGAAATTGTGTAATTTGGGGAGAGCTGGTCATTCTGGGTCCAGTTTGGATTAAACATCCTCCACAAGGTCAAAATATCTGCCTCTTTTGTGATTAATCATTCAGTCGCATTCTGTTAACCTGTGATCCCCAAATATGACTCACAGTAGGATGTTAATAATTTAAAAGAATTCTCCAATTCATCATTAATGAGGGATTATTTCATAACCTGGTGCAGCAAATTATTACATGTGGAGGAAGCAAAAAATTGCACCATCAGCAAAGCCCTTTGAATATGAGTCCAGTGTGTGAGAGAATATTAAAATATTTTTACTGTTTTTGTTGGTTTCTGACTATGAAGAAACAGGAAAATAGTCAAATAAATACTCCTAAAACAAAAACTCTGGACAAAACTGAAGCAAGATCACAAAACAAATTTGTCAGCACTGTTTTCTTTCATCTGCATGTTGCTTGTGTTTTGACTATTCTACATCAATAATATGTAATTGTATTATGTAATATGTAATAATATGCCAAACCATACAGAGCTATAGGTGAACTCCAAAACACACACAACCTGATGGACTGGTTAAAGGCGCCGGAGATTTTATACAAATCTCTAGGCAGTTCTCCCTTAAATCCATCAGTATGTGGACTTTCTGATGAGAAGGACGAAAACCCTGGACTGTGTTCACACAAACATAATGTGGGCGTACCGTGCAGAGGCCCTGCCCCCACCCTGGATATTCTGATCACATGGCCATCATGCTGATCTCTGCCTAAAGACCGTTCATCATAAGTGCCAAGTCAGTACAAAAAGAAACAATGAACTGGCAACCAGGCGCAATCTCTGCTCTTCAGGTCTGTCTTGAAAACACTGACTGGGACTTGTTCAGGGAGGGTGCAACCAACAGCGACTCTATCAACCTTAAAATGTACACAGCATCGGTCTCTGGATAAATGAGTAAGTGCATCGATGATATCACTGTCTCCAAGATCATCATTACAAACACTAATCAGAAGCCACAGTTGACTCCAGAGGTGCTCACGCTTCTGAGAACCCAAGACACCGCCTTCAGAACAGCTGCCCTAAGAACTGCAAGGCACACGCCCAGAAAATGCACAGCCAATTCAAGGACACTGTGGATGTACGGCACATGTGGCAGGGCATCCAGGCCATCAACAGCTACAGGGCATCTCCACCTGTCTGTGATAATGAGGCCAACAGATCCAGGTTAAACCATTGAACCAAGTCTATAACTGGTTTGAAGCCCAAAATTACATGAGGAAGAACACCCCACCTTTCAATGAACAGGTACTCTCTCTTTCCAAGGATGGTGTCAGGAAAATCTGCTCAGGGTCAGCCCATGGTAAGATATTGTTACTAATTTACTATTCATGTTTTGTTGGAACCTAATTGGAACCCTGTATAGGGTTCTTCAATGACTTTGTCTCAAGAAAAAGTCGGAAAGGTAAATTGTTTTCATCCATAATAAGTAATCACAACCGAGGAACTGATGAAAATTAAACATGGCTTTGGTTGAGGATGGAGGTGAGCAATTTAAGCCAAGCTTAGGGTCCAGTGCACCTAAGAAGTCGAAGAGAATCGTAGGGGTGTAGTATTGTGTAGTTCGTCTTTAATGTCTTATATTCTATGTTCTAGCCTTTGGATGTTTGAGTGACTGTATATACAGAGCGGCGATGAGCCCCTACCCTGATTGCCGCAGCTGTGGGAGCATTCAGTCCATGGTGACCAGTCTGAGAGGATGCAGCTGACTGGACAGTCCACCCTGCAGAACTCACTGAGGCTCCATGGTTGCAGCAGGCCCAACTGAAAGATCAGAGTTAATTAATGAAACATTAGATTTAAATCACATAATAGGGCTGGGTTCAAAAAATTGATTCACCTATCAATATCGATTCTCGTGAAAAAAAAAAAAAGATATCGATTCAAAAATTTGCAGATCGATCTTTTCCTGTCACCACTACTGCTCGGGACCCCGCAAGGAAAGCTATAAAACATTCACTCCACTCACTTAGCGGCTCAGTGGTTAGAGCACTTGCCCTGCGATCAGAGAGTGTGGGTTCGATCCCCAAGACTGACAGCAACCTCAGAGGTACTGAGTGCGGTACCGTCCTTACACGCTACTCACCGGGTGCCGAGTGACGGTCCGCTGCTTCACTGGGTGAACGGGTTAAATGCAGAGGAGGAATTTCGCACTGTTCACACTGTGTACAGTGGTGTGTTCACATAGATCACTTTCACTTTTCCTCCAGAAAATCTCTTAATACCTGAAGAGTAAGAGAGTCTTA
>JBBMFX010086167.1:0-10104 GCA_037832545.1 Rhabdalestes septentrionalis
TATATATAGATAGATAGATAGATAGATAGATAGATAGATAGATAGATAGATAGATAGATAGATAGATAGATATAAAATAAAAAATATTTTCTTTATTTATATTTAAATTAATGTTATATTAAAGTGGTTTATACAATTTCTGTTTCCATAGTTTATGGCAAACATATTTAAGCATTAATACAGTTTGCTTAAAACCATTCAAACTAGAATGAAAACCTAGCTACTGGTCAGACAAATGTCATAAAAAGATTTCTTTCTTGTTTATTTTTAACTGGATTTCAATCATGTATTATAATCTATTTTTTATCACCAGTAAACAGCCTTGTTAACTCAATACAAAGAATAACACTATACTTTCCTCCAATTTTTTTTTTTTTACTGTGACAGTTGGAGGCCACTAGAGTCTGTCTTTTTCAGTTCTTGTTGACTTAGCATCGGTGACACTGTGTACCCTGGTGGGATGTTTTGTGCACTGTGCATTGTTTAAACATTTATTTATAAATTGAAATAGTCTAAAATGTCTATAAAAACGTGAAAGCATTTAATAGTGTTCTGTTCATGAAACACTTTTATTTAGAGCAGTTAAAAGAAAATGATTGTGTTCCTCAACCACTCGGATCAAACGGGAGATATTTTTCAGCTCTGCTGGTTTAATGCACACAGAAGTCAGACAGGGGAAGGGAAAGGAGTGGGTTTTTGTTTTGTTTTTGGGTTTTTTTTAAGCGGTGCTGTAGCTCCCAGGAAGCTGATTTATGATCTGTCAGAAAACATGAGCAGCCAGATTCATAAATCAAAGGAAAAAATCAAAATAATAAAATCTTTTCCCTTTGTGAACTTCTAGTATTGCTTTTTCTTTTGGTTTCCCTCCATTTTAAGCACAGTGGTGACCGCTGCTAGAACAAGGTGCCCATATATATGTTGTCCAGACATAATGAATAAAACGCACAGCACTGCAAGAGGAAACAAACTGAGACACGTGTCCTACATGGGGAGAAGGTTCTAGTGGTAGTCAGTCCCATCTATTTACATACACATAAACTTCCATTTGGGTCCATGTGACCTATTTCTCTGTATTTTTTGTATTTTATCATATGTATGTATATGTGTGCAAGAAAGTATGTATGTATTTATGTATGTGTGTATCCTAAGGGCAATCTTGAATCTCCAGTCCACATGATGAACTTGTCTTTGGAGAGTGAGAGGAACACAGAGCTCCAGGCAGAAACTCCCAGTGCTCAGCCTGCGCTGTCCAAGGTGCTGAAGCAAACACAAGCTGCCACTGTCAGAGCACCAGACGCGCGTCCCTTCAGCACCCTTGTTTTGGACCGTCCAAGAGCATATGCCAGAGGGAGGAGCGCCTTGTAAACAGGTGCCTTATAAAATGGGAGAAACAGTAGAGAACCGGGACTCTCCAGGACTCTCCTCAGTCCCGTCCCGGACACAGATGACCCATCAATGACCCTGCACCTTCCAGCACTTCCTCGACCTGCACCTGCACATGCTGTGCACTTTTCCCCAATAGATACACACCACCTCCTCACAAGTGTGTTTGTGGATCTTGGCTGTGTCTCTGTTTCTGTATCTGAACCTGCTAGGTGGCGCTACAATATAAATACATGACACAATAATTGGTATCCAAGATGAAGATCAAATACATTAATTTGTTTCATTGCACAAGCAGATTCTCATTCACACACACACACACACACACACACGCACACACACACACACACACACACACACACACACACCTATGGCCAATTTAACATTTCCAGTCTACCTCCAGCAACCTTATAACCTCCCCAGAAATACAGTAGGTGTCCCTTCCTCTTCGTCAAATGCAAATCTTTGGCAAATTCAGTTCATGATGATTATAGAAAGAAGGTTTGGTCCCCAGAAAACACCACAGCCACAGTGCAGTATGATGGTGGGAGCCATGCCAAGGATGCATGACTAGAGTAATGGTGCATAAAATTTAGGAGGAGGATATAATCTCATTGGCCACTAAAGGGAATCAAGACTGGTTTCCAAAGAATGTGACGGCCTTACCAACTCCTGACTTTTCTCAGGTCCTTAAATCATATAAAATAAATAAACAAAGGATTTCGAAACTGCACGACTTTTGTACACTTGAAAACCTGAAGCAGAACAGGTTAAATCTGTGTAAAAGCTCATTACTTGTTATTGTAAGTGTCTTAAAGCTGAAACAACTTCTGGATACTTTTTCCAAACTAGATATATTCACTGGAATTGTATTAAAAACAAAAACAAAGGGATGTTTATTGCGATTAATGAGAATTCTATGGCCTTTAGTGGCACAATCGTACTGTTACGCTTCCTTTGATCTTACACTGATTTAGATTTGATTGTCTCTTACCTGTAGCAATGGGTTCACATGAATGAAAACTAAATTTCCAATATGTCCACCAGAGAGAGCAGATTTTGTCTTTTTTTCCCTCTCAAATACAGATTCAGTTTGAAAAGAAATGAGATTTTGTTATTCCACGTGGCACCATTACGGCAACATCACAAACAAATAACTCCTCCACAGCACGCAGGCTGCGAGGCAGTGAGGCAGCACGCTGGAGGAAGCATATTGAGCCGTGCCAATATTGTAAGACGTGGCCTGGGGGATGTGGGATGCCGGAGAAGTCGGATATGAGAGGTAAACTGGGCTCAATTCGTGAACAGAAGTAAAAAAAATAAAAAAAACAGACTCAAGAATCAGTGAGTAGTGTGTTATAACACACCAAGTGCTGATTCTGAATCTCAGCATTGTATTCATTACATTTCAACTACAGTGGCAGAGGGCAATAAGACACAGAAAAAATACTCTCACTTTTATTCACACTATGCTAAAAACACTCAGACTATTCAAACAGCCTTTAACTGTGGCTAATCTCACAGTTCATAGTGAAGTGATGCTAATTGGGTTAACGTGATAAAAAAGCATTTTATACAAATGTAAGATAAAATGTGCTAAATAAGTACATGAAGATTATGTCCTAAAAAAGTCCCATTCAAAATCTCATGCCTGGAACTAGTTCACCTAAGGAGGAACAAGCCTAGATGGCCTTAACTAATCTACATGAAAAGTGCCATATCTTATACTGGTCCTGTTGAAGTGTTCATGTCCTAAACTAGTCCCATTTAAAGGGTCATGCCTTAAACCAGTCCCATTAATGAGTCCAGATCCTTAACTAGGCCCATTATAGATTCTAGATCCTAAACTAGACCCATTATAGATTCTAGATCCTAAACTAGACCCATTATAGATTCTAGAGCCTAAACTAGTCCCATTAAAGAGTCCAGATCCTAAACTAGTCCCATTAAGGAGCCCATGTCCTAAACTAGTTTAAATGAAGAGGCCATATCCTAAACTAGTCCTATTGTAGAGTTACTGTCCTATATTAGTCATATGTCTTAAACCACTCACATTAAAGATTCCATAGCCAAAACTGGCTCTTTTAAAGGGTCCAAGTCTTAATTTTATTAAGAAGTCTCTTAATAAACTCATGAGGATGGAAAGTCCTAAACCTGTCTCATTAAAAAGCCTATAATATTCCCATAAAAAATATATCCATATTCTAGACCCATTAAAGTACCCATGTCCTATACTAGTCTCACCAAAGAACCCATGTCCAAAGTTTCATTAAAGAGCCCATGCCTTAAACTTATCCAATTAAAGAGCCCAGGTCCTAATTTACTCCCATTAAGAAGACTATATCTTAAACTAATCAAATCTAAGGGTTGCATTTCCTTTATCTCAGCACTAATATGAATGGATTTATTTATGAAATAATTCATCGTGAATAAACAGGCTATTTTGGTCTGGAAACCTGATATATGCAAATCGCCCCTGCCCTGATTGGCTGCCCTGTAATGCAACTCATTCAAAAAGCAGTCCGTGTTGAAATACGTTTAAATGCCTGTCAGGAAATGATTGAATTCCACTTAGCCCGCAGTGGTGGATATTCAGAGTCCGCCACAAGCATTCAGATTTAGAGATTTCGATTAAAAGAAGCACAGCAGTGACTGGAATAATTCCCCCTATTAACCACCCATAAATGGTCGTCTTCAGAGGGGTACACTTAAACACGACTTCCAATCTGAAGCCACTTTGGAACTTGTTGAAATACCCTGTGAATAAGCTTCAAAGATATGGTAGAATATTTTTCAAAATCTAGAAGACTGTCTTTATGTTCTGGTGGAAAGGTGTTAATGGAAAAGTTCAAGGAAAACTCAAAAACTCCAACTGCAATAATGTTGCTAACAAACACTAGAACTTGAGTGAAATCTGCATCCAGATCTTCATTAAAGTGGAACTGATTGGTCCATGTGTTTTAAGACATAGTATGAATTACAGTGAACTTTATAAGTGAAAACTTCAGTTGAAAGTAAGGCTCATGTTTACAAAACACCTGTCTGTAAACCAGGTCAACAAGTGTGCACGACTTTCATTAAGATTTGGATGCGGTTTGAGAGGGTTGAGAGAAGTGCTGGTAAATGATTTAGACTTTTTGGATGATTTCTACTGTTTTTAGAAACATTAGCTCCATAGCTCAGGTTCTAATGAAAAGGAGCAAAATCAAACCCTGAACATCTACTGGCTCATTGAACGCATCTGGGACATCCAAATAGTTCTCAGATGGGGTGGATCTGTCAAGTCATTTCATTAGAACTCAATGATCACTCAAATCACCTGAATCATTTCTGTTTGATTTGTGCATCCAAAAAATCTCTCAAATCCTCTACCCTGTCCATCAGTGTCCTTTCAGAAGTGTCAAGGTTTAGTTTGGCTTCCTGTGTAAATGGAACACTCATCCCTTAATTTAGTTTCATCTGTTTATTCATTCTTCGCCTCCTCGGTTTAAACGAAGGCAGCAGTGAGTAGTACTATCAAGCAGAGATGGTCGGAAGGCCGGACACAAATCATTTTTTCTCCTTTTTTCCTCTCCAGCATCCGACTGGGGTGATTAATGATAGGTTTCATTAGAATGCTTTTCCAATCTTGCTAAAGGCCGCGTGGGCAATTTTCCGATTTCAAGGTTCAAGGCCTGGGCACGGGGAGGGAGAGCGATGGAGATATTGTTGTTCCGATGCATATTTTCCACCGTCCTGCAATTCCGGTGGAAGCAATCCCAACCACTGCCAATTCTGAGATTCATCATGTCACTCAGGAGCCACTGAGGTGGACACAGAACAAAGGGGCTGGGCGGGTGTGTTTGAGTGTGTGTGGATGAATAGGCCTGATAAACCTAGAGCATCGTGAAACGGCGGAACGTTTCATAATCTATTGGTCGCATGCGTGTGTGAGGAGGACTGGAAACCAACCGGAATTATTTATAGGCTATGAATGTGAAGAGTAGCCTGAGAGGGTTTTATTGAGTCATGAGAGGACAATTGTGGAGTTTTTTTCTTTTCTGACTAGTGCACTAGTGGGATGAGACTGGTAGGGGGACCTGAACCGATAACCCTGCGGTTTAATCAAACCCTGCGGTGAGGCAGAGATGGGGCTGGCATCCGGCCCAGCTTGCTCTTACACACCCACTGGAGTGTGTGGAGAGAAAGACAAGAGGTTTCCATCAGTGAAAGCTACTAACACGAGCCCACGCCGCTCAGCACCCGGAGAGAGAGAGGGGGGTAGCTGATAGGCCGCGGTGCAAAGAGACCGAGATGCAGCAGCATAACGACATTTTGAGGACAACTGAAGTGGCCAGCATGCACAAATGTGCTTAACCCTGTGAAAATAACAGCAAAAGCTGGTGGAGGTTGAGATAAATGGCTGTCTGTGCTTCATTTAGCAGGTATGCTGGCTAACTAGGGCAATGGCCATTCAAGCAGTTTTACTACAAATATATAATGTTGTATCGTTTTAAAGAATAATTCTTAATACCTGTTTATTATATTGTTAATACATTGTTTAAAGATACATTCATGACAAGCTTTAGAGGATTACTTCATCTCTCTTACTGTTTTTCTCACTCTCTTTCGCTCTCCTTTTCCCTATCTCACGTTTCTTTTTTCTCCGTCTTTTTAATTTTCTAAAAATTTCTAACCCTGTTTCCTCTGTTTTCTTCTCTCTTGTTGCTCAATTCTTAGTTTCTATATTTCTCTTTATTTTGCTTTCTTACATACACGTTTACCCCAAACCCCTCACTCTCTCTCTTTCTTTCCCTCACATTTTTCTTTCACTGTCCCTTTCATTTCTTAATTCCTAGCCCTCTATCTCTCTTTTTTTCTATTTTGCATATTTCTTTCTTTCACCCTCTCTCTCTCTCTCTCTCTCTGTCTCTCTCTCTCTCTCTGTCATTCCATATACCTTTCTCTCTCTGTTTGACTGTCCTTCTTTCTTATTGACTGTCATTTTTTATTCCTTCTTTCATTTCATTTCTTTTTAAAAGGGAACAGAACCTCAGGTGACAACTCCAGCTGCTGTTTTACTGGGCTTCTTTCTGTCCATAAGACTGAAGGTCCTTCAAAAAGCTTGTTATTCGAAGACATCAAATCTGTGAGCTGTTTGAGAAAATCAGTGCAGTACTGAACATCCTTAACAATGGTGTTGAATGTGGTTGAAGCCATGCCATAGAACTGTATAACACAGAATGGTGATGAACCCCTTTCTGAAGCCTGAGATTGCTTTAAGGACACACAAGCGCTTTCTGATTTACTTTGAATGACTCTCCCCCCTCTCTATATCTCTCTCTTTTCTCTGTATCTCTGTATTTTTCTCTCTCTGCTTGTCTTGTTTTCAATCTCTCCCCCCCATCTCTTTCCCTCTCCCTCTCTCACTCTCTGTTTCTCTCTCTCTCACAATTGTTTTCTTTCTTTCTTTTTATTTTATTTTAATTTATTTTAAATTATTTATTTTAATTTCTAGCCCTCTATTTTTCTCTTTTTTCCATTGCTTTGTTTCTATATCTCTCTCTATTTCTTTCTATGTTTTCCAACTCTCCCTTTCTCCTTCTCTCTTGTTCTAATGCAGTTAGAACTCACTTTTCTTCTTTCTCTGTATATCTATCAAAACTGGTCCTCCCTCTCCCCCACCATTGTGCCATTATCAGCTAAATGATTACTTGATTGAATTAGCAGTTAGCGATCTCCTCCAAGTGTAGTAATGTGGGCTGTAAAGTTATTTTAGCAGTGATTTAAAAAAATAATAATTTAATTTTTAAAATCAGTTAGTTTTTATTAGCATTGTTGGTTAACAATTTAGCATTAGATAAGCATACAATTTACATGCATCACTTATTCCCATTGATAATCATTAATATTAATGCTGATCAGGCACTCTTTATGCATTTGCAAACTGCAAACTGCTGCAAACGCATGTATTAGTGGTTATTGATGTTGCTGTACTGCTGTGTTAGAGTTAAGTGGTGAAGAGTCAGTGCCCAGACGAGAGAAAATAAACACACTAATGTTAGATGTGCGGCTCCGCTCCCCGGGAGGAGGACAGTTCCTTTCTCTTATCGGCCGCTATCAAAGCCACATAAAGGCTGGAATTTATCCCCTGTGTGATTCCACCGGCCACAGGTGGTGTTTGCCGTTACGGTGACACATTTTACAATAGATATGTATCACTGGCGTTTGTTTGCCTCTCGCGCTCCGCGGCTTATCTCACTCCAGACATTTGACTTTCATTCGTCGCCTCCTTGCAAGTTCACAGAAGCAGGAAATG
Source organism: Rhabdalestes septentrionalis (assembly GCA_037832545.1). NCBI lineage: Eukaryota > Metazoa > Chordata > Actinopteri > Characiformes > Alestidae > Rhabdalestes > Rhabdalestes septentrionalis. The sequence continues at coordinate 7,682 of JBBMFX010086167.1, forward strand.
AATTTAGATCAGGTTTCATCTACTCATCACTCTCTTCTTCTCTTCCTCTTTCTTTCTTTCTTTCTTTCTTTCTTTCTTGCTTTTTCTCACACTTTTTTGCCATTTCTTGTTCTCTCTGTTTTTCATTCTTTTTGTCTTCCTTTATTCCCCTTTCTACTTTTATACTTCTCCAGTTTCTGTCTTGTCTCTTTCTCGCACTTTCTTTCTCTGTCTCTTGTTCTACTTTCTGTCTTTCTCTCTCAGCCATCTAGCCCTCTGCCTGTCCTTCTCTCTTTCCTTCTCTCTCACTCATTTCTTTATTTCTATATATCTCTGTATCTGTGCCTTCTTTCTATCTCCCACTCAGTCAGTCCCTTTTTCTCTCTTTCTCTTTCTCTCTTTTTATATCCCTTTTGTATCGGTATATCACTTTCCCTCTTTCTCTCACTTTCATTTTTTGTCCATCCTTTCATTTCTTTTCTTTTCATTCATTTTCTCTCTTGCTCATTTCTTTGATTTTTTCTCTGTCTTGCTTTTTCATTCTTTATCTGTCTCTGATTTCTTTGATTCTTTCTTACTATCAATCTTTGGAGGTAAGATTTCACAAGATTGCACCCCCTCTTTGTAAGTTCCCTTGTTTGTTTGTGTCTTTCTTCTCAACTCACTCTACTATTTTAATTTGAAAACATATAAACAGTGCTTGGTGCGTTTGTGTGTGTGTGTGTGTGTGTGTGTGTGTGTGTGTGTGTGTGTGTGTGTGTGTGTGTGTGTGTGTGTGTGTGTGCATTCCAGAATAGTTTTGCTCACAGAAACTTGGCAGTGTTACAATCACAAAACGAGCCACCCTTTCACCTGCACTCATTTCATTGTGCCCTATAAACTACTTCTTCCTCTTCCTTTGTCTTTGTTCCTTTTTCTGTTTTTCTCTACTTTCTCTACACATCTATACCTCTCTCTCTCTCTCTCTCTCTCTCACTCTCTCACTCTCTCTTTCTTTCTTTCTCTTATAAAGTGAAAATACATATGTGCCATAACTTTAAGGCAACCACACGGTGTGTAGCTCCTCCTGCTGAGAAATCTTGAAAATGAAAGTTCAATAATAAAGAGGTGTAGGTGTTGCTAAACGTTCATTCTACAGAGGGATCTTCTTTCAAACTGTAAACAGTGTAATTCTGATGGTACACATTCTTTCAGCTGGAGTTTGAGGCCCATACCACTTTTAAGATCCCCTTAAAACTTTTTACTTTGCCAATCAGAAAAATGATCTATGGCCTTTTCTGTCTTTAACATGTAATGGCAGGATTAAACTGCTGGATGCCAAATTGATGTAACTATGCCAGCAGTGATGTCAAAAGCAATTAAATGCAACAGCGGGTGTTTATGTGTCTTAGTTTCCATATATGATCTGTGTGGCCTGAAGATAGAGCAGAATATTTAGAAACCAATTTTTCCATGATATGGGCCCTCTAAATGTTTCATTTCTATGGTATGTTTGGCATCTGGAGTTTGGCATTTTTCCAATTAGAATAAAAAAAGTAGGTATTCTTTTCTGAAAGCACTTTGTGTCAAGCGAGTCAGCAGATTAGTCCCATAAATGCATATGATGTAAAGCCTAGTCAATGAATAGGCCCAAATTAAAGGGCTAATTTAACAGGGGTATTGGAGTCATTATCTAAAATATGTGATTTACTTTGGGCAGAAATGGAAAGATGAGTGATAGGTTCAATAGACAGCAGATGCAAACAAAGTGTTGTTAAATGATAGCTTATGAACATGCATTCACTTTCAATTAATAAAGCATAAGCTTTATGTTGGTCTAATGGAGAGTCACTCTCTTATAGCTTTCCATAATGAAGCATAACGGAGCTTGTTTATGATCATGTGAAGGCAGGATCTCTTGACAATACCTCAGCTCAAACGCTGGAACCATTTATGAACCGTGGTACGTTAAAATCTCTGTAACAATAGAGCTCCAGTTTTAGCTGGCTGATGGAGCGTGTGGCACTAAAGGAACACAATGGCTTCCAGACAAAGCACTTCTCCTCAGCAGTGCCCAGCCATTAACTTAATACCACCCCACACAAAACCCTTCAAAAGTCCAGAAACGTAAGCCTCGCACTTGACACTCACAGATTTTTTCTCCCTCTTTAAAGTTAAATTTCCGTGGAATTTATGCAAAAACCTGTTACAAATACGGTACTGTCTTGAGCGACCCCTCATTCCTATATATTGTGCTTTGAATCACATTCTTGTTGCAAAAAAAATTGCAAATAGAGTAGATTAAACTAAAGAAATGAGAGTGAAAGTTTGTCGTTGTTGGAGAAATTCGTATTTGGTTAATTTTATACATTTATTTCTATTTTACTATTTATTCTTTTACATGTATTCACACTCAGTATTCAGTCAGTGAGTCAGTGATTCATTTATTCAGTTCCTGATTGTTG
>JBBMFX010086188.1:0-10103 GCA_037832545.1 Rhabdalestes septentrionalis
ATGATGTCAGATCAGCATCTTGATGTGGCACACCTGTGAGGTGGGCTGGATTATCTCAGCAAAGCGGAAGTGCTCACAATCACACATTTAGACTGATTTGTGAACAATATTTGAGAGAAATGGTAATATTGTGTATCTGGAATGAATTTTAGATCTTTACGTCCATCTCATGAAAAATCGGAGCAGGAACAAAGGTGTTACTTTTATGTTTTTGGTGAGTGTATATATATGAATTCAGTGTTATAGGGATACTTCATCCAAGGCAAAAACATTCTGTCACTTATTCACTCTTCACTTGTTCGTGAAAAACCTGTAACCATTGACTTCCAGAGTATTTGATTTTCCTACTATGAAAGGCACTGGTTTCAAGTTTTCAGCTTACCTCTAAATAACTTGTGTTCAACAGAAGCAAGAAATTTAAACAGACTTGGAAAAAGTTACGAGCAAGTAAACAAAAGAATTTCCCTATAGATTCTAAAATGCACCCTAACCCTAAAATGTTCGGGTAAAAGCCCTTACAATTCATGAATTTTTCCTTAAAATGTCTGAAGTAGGCTCATAGCAGTTCATTTTTTGTCCACAAGGGGGACTCAAGAGCTTTATTTTGCAGATTGCACATTTTCAACCAAAAATTCATGATTTTTAAGGTTTACAAACCTTAATGAATAAAGGCTTACATTTCTGAAACCCTTAAAATTCATGAATTAAACCTGCAAAAAAGAGTATTCCATACATAGAGAGGGAAATGCCATAACCTTAAAAATCATGAATGTCTTTCGCATATTCTGACTTACAATTCATGAATTCAGTTTCCAGAGGTGCAAAGTGCCATTTTGGTTCTGAAACATGTAGGACATGTCCAAAAAGGCGGATTCCCGTTCATAATATGGACACAAATATTGGGATACCGTGTTTTCCAAGATAAAAACGAAATGCAGCAGCTATGAACTTTACTTTCGGGACATGTATTTCACATAAAACCATGGTGCTGTGGCCCAAATTTCAAAGGTCTAGCATGTTGGGTTCAGACACCACAGCCAAGGTCAAAGTACATTTTTGGGACTTCTGAGAATGAACTTTTGCGTATGAGTGCTTTTGTAGTACATAAAAATTCATTACAAATCAGCATGTTTGGTTAGGGCAAAAAACTTTTTTTTGCTTGGATTAAACTTAAACTTTCAAATTTTAGCAGGAAAATTATGTGTGTGTGTGTGTGTGTGTCACACATAAACCAGAATCAGAAACAGATTAAGATTTTAAACGAATTTTTTAAATCAAACAAATGTGAACAAAAATACAACTCTTTAAAAAACAATTTACACACTATTTCCAACTATTTATTTCTTGTAGCTCTGAAGCTTCTTCACCAGGAAGCGGAAGTGGTCTCTTCTGAGGACATCATTCATCTACAAGTCAAAAACATAAACATAATGATTAGAAAACTTAAAATTTTGCAATGGGGAGGCCGCTGAGCAGCCGCTGAGCGGCAGCTGAGCGCCCGAAGACTCGCTAGACGGAGACACCACCGTGCGCCCTCCTATATGTAACGTGTGGAGGGGCTTCCATCTCCTCCACGCCCTTTGTCTCCTCTCCCTCCGCCACAGCGGCCTCTATCCTCTCTCTGGTGCTCTGGGCCCTGTTGGCAGACGACAGGTTCCTCTATGCCTAGAAAGGGCCAAAGAAACACTGAGTGGGATCCACAGGACTGGTTTAAAATAAGGGTTAAAAAGTCACTTACCAGTGTGGCCACGCTGGAGCGTATGACGTTTACGCTGACGTCGGGGACTCTGTGACGGGCCCATCACGTAGGTCCCAAGGCTGGAACAGGCCTGCCCCTTTTTATTTTAAAAAAAGGTCAGGTTTGGCCTGTAGCCGGGCAATGTGGGCCCAATGTCTCTGAAGGTCACCAACCACCCGTATTCCTCGGATGTAAGGGCCAGTTTTTCCCTGCCATAAGTGGCCGAGGTCTTGTGATGCTTCGCCTGTGGTTTAACACATTCAGAGAAAACATGGCAGCTAAAAGGTAAACATTCGTAAACAAAAACTATATGTGAAAATAATTATGACACTTACGTTGATCACACGTACTGTGTGTTTATACGGTCACAGTAGGTCACCTTGTCCACCTTGAGTTGGTAGAGGACACCCCTCTGGTGCCCCGACACTGCATAAAGGTAGGCACAGTAGGCCTACTGTGCACCTGAACAGGGGCTGGTTCCCTGGGTCCTTTTTCAGCATTTCTGCAAGTAAATATGCAGGGACTTAGAAAACAGTTTTCTCAAAACTATAATTAAATGTTACCCACGATTGGCATATCCTGCTTATCAAGGAAGGCCGGTATATTTTTTGGGGCCATATCTTTGAATGTCTGTAGCTGTGTGCCAGACAGCATTTTATCTGTTAATAGAGAAAATGACATGAGTTAATGGCCCAGAGATCCTAGGGTTATATACTGTAATTCATGGTGCTATAACTTACCTCCCTTGGAGGCCCGCACCTCCTGTCTGTGGGTGGCCATATCCTTGGATATATCCTTTAGCTCCCACTGAAGTGTTCTGTCCTAGGACATGAGGCTCCGGGAGCTGACATGCACAGATGGGCACCCATCCAGGACGAGAAATTTTTGAATTTCTTGACGTCGAGGATGTAGTGCCTGCATGTAGTGACGGCGAACCGCCTCCTCAGTGCGGCGATCCACCTAAAATAAAAAGAATAATGTTAAAAAAAAAAATCATAAATTGTAAGGGAAGATCTTAAGAGACCTTAAAATCCCTGATTTCAACGGGTGTACATTCTTAAGGGTGACATTAGGGGGTGTGTCTGAATTGGACACTTACCCGACGCTTCGCTCCCGGTTGTCCAAAAAGCGGAGGTGCCCTGGGGGTTTGGGCCCCTTGTCCCACATAAATCTCAGGAACACCATGATGTGGGTCACTGTCTGACCCACGTTCTCTTTTTTTTGTGTGTGGGGCAGGAGCCCATTTCCAGGGTCTTAAACGTGGCCAGCACTTTGTCTGAAACGATGAGAATAATGAAAGATGAAATGAAAAACATGTTAATGAGATTGCAAGAAGTTAGTGTACAGAAACAATTTTGAGACTAAAAAGGCAACTTACCCACTGTATCGGTGGCCTCCGCGGTGACAGTCGGGGCACTCGGTGCCGTGGAAGTTGAAGATTGCAATAGGGAGCCCGGAGGAGCGCCCAATGAAGCACTGACGTGCCTGCGCCGGGGAGCATCCTGGTGGCCACGAGCCTCCTGGTCCCTCCTCTGACCCCTCCTCTTCTCCTCACACAGCTTGTCCAGCTTCTGCTGCAGGCCCACTACAGCCTTCTGGACGTCTTTAATAGTCGCCTGCTGCTGCTCCCACCCTAAGCTCCCTCAGCGCCTTCTCAATGGCGTCCTCCTTCGCTTGGCCCACCATACTTTTCAGCTCGTCTTTCTGTGTTGAAAGAAATCAAAACACAAGTACCGGTATGTATACGCATGTGAACAATAAAGAATCTTGAATGGTGCCATCAACAATTTCAATTGTCAGAGCCTGAACCCCCAACAGCAAGCACCAAAAAATTGTATTTTAACCCCCCCTGAAGTAAAAGGAAAATGCATGTATACTGAATTTATACATAGACCACATGTTAACACTTTCTACATGTTGGGATAGATTCTAAGTGAGATTGTAACACATATTGTCTAAGATATTGTCAGATTGTCAGAAGATATTGTCAGATGGCTGCTATCAGAAGCATGTTTGTTTGAAATGTGTGTGTGCGCTACAGCAAAATGTGTCCCAGCGGGAAACAAATAGACGGAATTAAAATATCGCGGCCGGAACCAACATTCTGTGGGACAAATAGTTTATTATAGAATTATTGTCCGGCCGTAGGGTGGCCAGGTCGTGGTCTGGACACCCCGTAGCTCCGCCACTGGCTCTGTGCAGTTGGGGTTGGGAGCCAAGCACAGACAGCACATGATTGTCCTTGGCTTAAAATCATGAAAACAGACAATACATCTCAGATTTTTACACAGTTGGAACACATGTACTCAGACCAGAGGAGCTTAGCTTACCATTTTTACGGTGCAATATGTCTGTAACCCAGGTGAAAAAAAATAGGATTAAAAGTTCACAATATGGCAAAGGTATTGACATGATTAATTACATACATAAATTAAAAAATTTAAAAGGTTTCACTAAAACCAACAACTTGGAAAATTTATACACACACATTCCATCCATTTAGGGTGATGCCCAACTTGTTTCTAGAAATTCTCTATCAATACATCTCAAAATGGCTTAAAAACGCAGAATGACCAGAAAAAAATAGCATTGGTTGTGAATGCCATGACTCACAATCATTAAAAAGGGTTCATAAACACCAACAGGCTATAAATTACATCTGTTGGGGTAATTATTTGATAATTAAGTTGGAAAATCCTATTAGCGTTCTAATTAATTGTGTTTTTCTACCTAATTGTGCAGCAAAAGCTGAAACACTCCTCACACACACACCAAACAACAACTATTCTTTTCAAAATGACTCTAGTAATTCTCTATCAATACATCTCTAAATCACAAAAAAATGCAGAATTACCAGTAAAAGAAATAGCATCGACGTTGAATACCATGACTCACAATTAATTAAAAATGGTTCATGAACACCAAAAGGCTATAAGTCACATCTGTTGTGGTAATTTTTTCTTAATTAAGTTGAAAAATCAAATTCACATTGCCAATAATTGTGGTTTTCTACCTGAAAATGCAGCAAACCCACACACGCTCCTGGCACGTGAAACAGCAGCTCCACAATAACAAAAAAAGGCCTATTCACATGATTCTTTCCACAATTACTCTTTAAAAACAAAACGACACTTTTTAAATACAAATTTTTACATTTTTACAGAGTACAATACAACTTTTTAAGACGCCAGCTCAGATTTCCCCTTATCATTCACATTATCTGATAATAAACCGGCAGGATCTTGGCAGAATACGAAATGCCGGCCGCTCTTCGCAATGTGGACCAAAGTATTGGGACAGATCGAAAGAGCTCAAATGCACAGTTTCCAGAGGTGCAAAGTGCCATTTTGGTTCAGAAACATGTAGGACATGCCCAAAAAGGCGGATGCCCGTTCATAATATGGACACAAGTATTGGGACACTGTGTTTTCCAAGATAAAAATGAAATGCAGCAGCTATGAACTTTACTTTCAGGACATGTATTCCACATAAAACCACGATGCTGTGATCGACATTTACAAGCTCTAGGGTGTTCTGTTCAGAAACAAGAGGCTGGTCACTTAGGATATGTACGAATTCGAGCACTTGCGCACTTTTAGTGCGTGAATTTTGTGCGTAGTGCGTTTGCACTACAACTTGGCCAAAGCTCAGTGCACTGAAAGTATCCGGATGCTGCCCTAAGTTTGGCCAGAAATCGCAGTGCGCAGAGCATGGACACTTTACGCATTAAACGGACGCCATACTGACTACTTAACGGAAGGGGAGGGACTTTCGAGTTTTCAGAGGGGACTAATGGCGGACAACAGTGAGTTGTTACCCGAACAAGCCCAAGCGGAGGCCACTGGTTCGTACAAATGTAAGTAATGCTAATAAAAAATATTTTACTGATGTATAGTGCGGTGTGTAGCCTGTCAATCTCTGATGGCAGATATGGGTTATTTGTTTGAGTTTGCCATTATACCGATTTTGAGGAGTACGAGCGCGTAAATGTTAGCAGTTTTAGCTGGCTAAGCGGCCATAGAGAGGTTATACATGTTATAAATATTCTATGTTGTAGTTGTACACGTTTTGTCATATGGCCGCAAGTCTCATTTTGAGAAACAGCTGTCTTACAAAAGTGTTGGGACACGCATTTGTGTAACGTGAACTAAATGGCCAAAGATATTGGGACATCAGTATTTCTGGGTGGACGGTTCAGCAGTTTCTGTTTAATCTCCTGATTAAGCATTGCACTGTCTATGAAGTAAATTAAACTGATTCGTAACAATGTCAGTTAGCCAGCTATCGACCGGCTACCATCAATGTTAACGTTACCTTGAATGTTGGTCACAACGAAATCACAATTAGGTTGTGTGTCGTTATAGCTGTATAAGGTTCTTTTACTTGGCTACGCCATCTCTTGTTTTAAATTAAGTCGAGTATTTTGGATTTTTCAGGGACTGATGAGGACACCAGGGCCCTTATTCTATTTCGTACAACTAATGCCTCAAAATGTACTGGGAAGAGGCATGCCAGTATGGAAGTAAGTATACATGTGTGCATAACTATTCAAAGTAGGCAATGAATTATTTTAAATGAACATGGGCATATGGTAATTACTGTGTTATCCGCTCTAAACTGCTTTTTTTCTTGGTAACTACAACTAAACTTATGTTTTATTTGTATTGAACATCAATTTTGACAATAGTCTGCAAAGTACCCCTGAACATAAATTATGTCTGCATTCATATGAATTGCCAGTGTGTGTTCATTAGTGTTCTCGTAAAAGAAAGAGGCCTCGAGGGGAAGGTGGTTGCCAGGGTCCTTAAAAAAGATGGGAGAACCTTGTGTCCAAATACAAGGTGAGATAATCCCTGGTGGAATAATAGTCTAAATATCTAAAGATTACATTGATATTTGGATATGGTCTAAATATGTAGTGCGTGATTTCTTTGGCTGTCTTTTATCCACAGGACCTCAGGCGTCCCCATACTGGGGTGAGCACAGAGGGGGATGGGGTGACTGCCGCTTCATGGAAGTGGTATTCACTTATGGCTGAGGCAATAGGCAGCAGGCCATCTGTGACACCGTCTGCCCTCTTTGCCTCATCCAGCCAGGAGGGGGCACTGACCCCACCCCCTCTTGTGGAAATGGGCACTACCTCCACCTTGCCATCCCCAAAAAGACGGCGGGTAGACAGGGTGGAGGAACTCCTAAACATGTTGAGAGATATTGGCAGGCAGCAGGAGGAAGCTATACAGGAGATGGAGAGAGAGCAGCAGAGGAGAGATGAGGCTAGGGAGAGGGAGGCAAGAGAGGTGTTGGAACGGGAGGAGAGGAGACATCGGGAGCTTGTGAAGAGGGAGGAGAGGCGACACAGGGAGGCGGTAGAAAGGAAGGAGATGTTTTATAGGGAGATGAAGGAGTGGGAAGAGAGGAGGGAGAGAGAGACTGCAGCTAGAGAGGAGCGCCTCATGGCAATTCTTGAAAAGTTATGTAAATAGTTTAGTGTTGAGTGTTTTGTGTTCAGTGTTTTTTGTTAAGTATAAAAAACTGTTAAGAATAAAAAAAGGTTTTATTATAAGAATACTTGGTACAATTTCATAATTATATTAAAAATATATATTATTAAATTAGCATTGTATATCTTTATTCTCACCTTTTTTATTAAGGCAATTTGGTTACGTCAGACATATTCAGTGGATTGATTCTTCATTGAGCTCTGTGCCGCTAATCCAAGGTGTTGAATTGAGTGAACACACTAGTTGGGTGTCCTTAATATAACTTGCAGGTATGCATTTAGCAGATGTTTTTCATTCAAAGTGACCTAAATTTAAAATGTAACAAAACACGTCCACACAAATTTTCCAATTAGCCAAATTATTTATTGTCTTTAATTCATTGTTAACTAAACTCCATACTCTAACCTGAACACACACTATACTCTAACCTGAACACAAACTATACTCTAACCTGAACACACACTATACTCTAACCTGAACACACACTATACTCTAACCTGAACAAACTACATATAAACTGTATACACTACACTTTAATATGGGGTACATTTTAAATGTAGACGTGATCTGGGGTGTAAGTGGTCATTGCCGTCCTCTGTATCTCAGTAGCTCCAGAGACAGTTCCTGGAGGTGCTGGTGCTGGTCGGTCTACTGCCCTCCTGACTGCAACATCAGCATCTGGCTCGAGCAGGTCCCCTTTGCTCATGCAGATGTTGTGCAGCACAGTGCAGCGGACGATAACGTCTGGCACATACTTCACATGCACCTACAGGGCATTGAGGAAGATGGACCTCCATCTGGTCTTCAGGACCCCAAAGGACCTCTCCACAACACCTCACCTTTAACAGGCAGCTGTTGAAGCAAGTTGGAGGTGGTTGCGGACAGGCTGCCTGTTGGACATTATGAGGCAGATGGGATAGGCAGGGGTAGCCGCCATCTCCAATGATGCAGAAACCTGGAAGGGGTAAGACTGCATATAATAAATTAAGCTGTTCTGCAGGGCCCAGGCGTCATGAACTGATCCACAGTACCGCACAAAGACATCCAGAAATCTTCCGGTGTTGTCACAGATGGCCTACAGCTGAACAGAATAAAACAGCTTCCTGTAAATGTAACAGGCAGCGTCCTTCGCAGGGGGCTTCACCTGGATGTGGCAGCCATCAATGACTCCTACCACCCAGTTGAATGCTGCAGAACCAGCTAGACGGGGGAAGCGAGTTCCCAAGTGAGGGAGTTCCTCCACAGAGGGATGCTGGACCACTTGCTGGAAGAGAACCGCCACTTTTGCACTTGCCCTGTGCACTGCCTGGTGAATGGTTGACCAGGGCATATTAAAATCCCTGGCAGCCGCACAATACGAGGTGGCGCTGGCCAACCAGAAAAGAAACACCAGTGTGTCTTTTTCTGGGCCCCAACCATGGTCACATTCCGTTCCAGTTGCAGACATAAGCTCATTGAAGGACTCCCTCAAAAGCCTGAAGTCCTCCCACAGGTTATTGTGGCCATCAAAGTAACATGCCAGCAGTGGCATGGACAGGTTAATTTGGCAGTGTAAGGGATTCATAAAAAATAAAAAGTCAGTGCAGGATCCTGCGTCGGCGTTGGATTCGACGAAGTTTCCAGGTGGGGTATAAAAGGGGGTAAACAAGAGCAAAAATTAGGGCAAGAAAATTCATTTTGAGAGAAGATGGCAAATATTTTTTGGGAATAGTGCGCTGAGAATAGTGACCACGTGTTCGTCTAGTGCGCGATTTCGAACCGCACTAACCCACGGCAGTGTGCGCTAAAGGAGGAAGTGCGCAGTGCGCACTACACCTACATTGCAGTGCACTGAGCCTAGTGCACGATTTCGGACACACTCTTGGTGTTTTTGTAGCCGCTGACCTCCACATGCTCACCCTTTTGGAAAACACGAAGCATCAAATTAACCAACTGCTACCAATAGTCAGTCTGCTGATATCAAGTGCTGCTACTGAGACAAATGTGGAAATGCCTCAAGACCTCTCATCTCCTTTAGATACCTTGGATGAGGTGGACAGCTTTGAAGATTGGCTTAAGGATTCTGTAAATGCTGTAAAGAAGAAGCACATAGTATTTAAGATTATACCATGTTTTGGTCTACACCTTTAAAGGGATATATCTCTGTTTCTGACAATTTACTCGTGTTCCACCTCCCCTTAAGTTTAACAAGTCAAGCACTGCAAGTAGTTCAAGCCCATGTTCGCAGATTATTACGCTGGAACCAGAGAATAATTCCATGTCATATTGGTTTGGAAAATCCCCACATTTCATTTTCCATCGGCTTTGTGCATCTTGTAACTACAAAAGAGTTTGAAATAGGAAAATACTGTAATGATGCTAGTGGCTATCAAAGGATTCAATGATAAGTGCCAGCCTGATGTTATTGCAAAAAAAGGTTAAAAACCGGTTACTGTGTTGTGGAAATTAGAGAAGCAAATCACCAAAGTCTCTCTTTGACACTGTAGCCTAAATGAGAAGTGAAGCACCATTAATGTTTGAGTGTTTTGCAGTTGGAACTAGAATTTTAACATGCAAGTCTGTATCCAAATCAGACTTTTATGGTAGATGCACATGTTGTTTTGTCTGCTTCTCAATAAATTCTATCTTCTTTGCTGGTCTCTGTTTTCTAATTCAGGTTCTGTTTTCCAGAGGTGGAGATACTGGTGTGACGGTTAGTGCCCGCTAGAGGGCACTACAGTCTTACTTTTCAGTTAAGTTCCTTATTTGGTCACATTTCCTGTTTCCCGGTTCAGTTAGTCACTCATGATTTTCACCTGTAGCTTGTTTAGTCCTTTGTTCTGTGTTAGTATATAAACCCTTCCTGTGTTCTGTTATTTTATGTC
>JBBMFX010086225.1:0-10102 GCA_037832545.1 Rhabdalestes septentrionalis
GTAGGGCTGCCCCCAAATAGTCGACTAAACGTTAGTCGATATGAAGAGGGCTTGGTCGAATACATTTTCATTAGTCGTTTAGTTGCAAAAAAAGCATGTGAAATTATGCAATCTGGGGCTGCGCAGTCAGTGTATGACATCAAAGCAACGAGAGATCAACGCGATCTCGTGCGTCGCAGTATACCAAAGCACACTTGTGGGAGAGGTTTCTGCCTGATGCTAGTAAGTATGTCAGTAAAAAAGTCCAAAGTTTGGGATCATTTTGAAAAGTAAGTAGTAACGTTAACCACCTCACATGGCCCCTCGTTTTAACAATAAAGATATAAACACATTTGCGCTGTTAAGTTAAATCATATTCATGGTTTCTGACATGCATTTGCCTCTAGGCTCATCCACAATATAGCAGCGATGATGTTACATCGGTGGGCGTGAGTGAGCTGCGAGGCGCCGCTCCACAAGCAGCCCGGTCGGCTGAGAGAAGAGAGTCTCAACGCCGCTTGGAGCACGACTTTCTCGGGTGTCTCCCGGTACCCAAAGGCAAATCTTCCCCTTCAGATTCAGAATCGGCCAATATCATTTGCAGGACATCATCAGTGGACAACTTTTTATTAGCCATATGGGTTTTTTATTTTGCAGGAGTTTTAGTCGACTAGGAATATCTTTAGTCGGGGGCAGCCCTTGTGTAGTGTTGGTCGGGGAGATTACTAAAATTGCAGTTATGAGTTTAATCAGGAATTACATGAAGATTTAAATGCATCAAACAAAAATGTCTAAAATATGCTTCCTGAAATTATCCGCAGTCATAATCCTTATGACAGTCCAAGCAATCCAGTGGCAAATGGCAAGACAAAACACATAATCCAGTGAACCAGGAGCATCATGGGTAAGGCTAGAAGCATCAGGGAAATTGTTAACAATCTGCAACAAGAATCAAAGCTAGGAGACTACAGAACCACTCAGTAAATCATAAAAGGCAATACTTCCCAAAGGTACTTTCTACAATAAGTCCTTGGGTAAACTTGGTTCATGTCCATAGTTCCCTCATCGGCAAGGAGGCTCCCGGTGTGACAATAATCTTCCATGATCTTATACACTACATTAGCAAACGCATTGGGAGGCCAAATACATTCATGGTCATAAAATCAAGCACACACCTAGGCATGCACACGGCTTCAACAAACATTTGTGAAAGAACGGATTGCTCTCAGAAGCTAAGCGAATTCAAGCATGTTACCATGATAGGGTGCCACCTGTGCAATAAGTCCATTTGTGAAATGTCCTCGCTACTAAATATTCCATGGTCAACCCTTTGTGGTATTCTACCAAAGTGGAAGCAATTGGGAAGAAAAGCAACTCAGCCACAAAATGGTAGGCCATTTAAAATCAGAGTGAGGACAACACATGCAGAAGCACACAGTGTGCAAAAGTGGCCAACTGTCTGCAGAGAACTAAGCTTCATGGTATGGGTTTCCATGGCCGAGCATCTGCATCGAAGCCTTACATCACCAAGTGCAATGCAAAGCTTCTGATGTAGTGGTGTAAAACATGTTGCCATTGGACTCTTGAGCAGTGGAATGTGTTCTCTGGCATGAAAAGGAACCAGTGAATGGAACTCTTTGTCCTGCAGAATACAAAGCCATTTCATACTCCCAACTATGTGGGAACAGTTTGGGGGTGGCCCCTTCCTGTCCCAGCATGACTGTGCAAGGTCCACGGACATGGATGAATGAATGTGGTGTGGAGGAACTTGACTGGCCTGCACAGAGCCCTGATAGCACACCTTTGGTTTGAATTAAACATAGTCCTAAACCTTGTGGACACACATCCCAGAAGAATTGAAGCTGTTATAGATGCAAAGGGTGGGCCAACTCCATATTAAAGTCTCAGTATTAAGAATAGGATGTCATTAAAGTTAATGTCTGTGTAAAGGCACACGTCCCAATACTTTTGGAAATGTATTTTATTTACAATATGTCTTTAAGTAATTGTATAATGACACAATTAATTTGTTTTGCCTGTCTGCACACATTAGCCCAAATGCAAGTGCTCATTGCATAATTTGCTGCATATTAGTGCTGTTATAAATGGTATTTGATTTGAGCTTTTAAAACAACACCAAGTACAATTTTCTACCAGTTAGAGGTCAAGAGTTTGTAAGGTCAAGATGGTTGGCCAACAAACAATGCATGCTTTATACAGTTTACAAATACACAGTCATGAGGCTTGATCTGTGTAACTTCTATAAGATAAAAGCATGGTTTCAATGCAATTATTCTAGTACAGTCTGATTGGCTCAGCATGATCAGCATGCTCAGTACAGATGTAAGAGTGATGATTAGGGTGAGTGCCATCAGCTGTTGAATGTGCTCAGCACAGCTTAATTGGAGAAAATTGAGCCTATTACCACATCGAGTCCCCCTGCTTCACATGTATACACACACCAATTAGTGTGCCCTAATTTATGGATTGTGACACTGGTGGGAATCATTTAACTTATTAAATTTCACCCATGCAAATTTTAATTTGTTGATTTGTTTGTGTAACTTTTTGTTCTAAACATAAAAAAATCCAAATGCAAGTCAAACAAATCACTTATCTATGATGATGGTAGCTTAAATGTGGCTCACAGATGAAAGCTGCCCATCCCTCTTATAGAGCTTCAGACACACAGTGTCAGTCAGACATGAAACACTTACATGTGTCTCCCACTGTGGTAGTTTGCACAGGAGCTTTGATAATATTATAGCTAAAAATAATGAAAGCTTAAGCTGCGCCTTACAACACATATTTACATAAAATATTAGGGATATACTTGAAAATGTTCTAATTCTGTTTCTAAAGATAATAATATGCAAAATCCAAAATATAAACACTGATAAGTTACAAAACATTCAATCCCCAAACCATATCATTCATATCTGAAAATTAAGCTGCAAAAATATGTTTTGATATCTCTGCTTTTCTGTTCAGGGTTCTGCAGTTACCCTCTACCCATTCACATTAATGTTATGAGGAATATTTATGTCTAGATGGCTTTTTAAATGAGGAATATTTCAGGACAGCCAATCAGAGCTGAAGTAATCTGCATATGTCCATCTTAACACATTAACAGATCAGCTTGTTTGATTCTAAAAACAGAGGTTTGAAACTAGTAATG
Source organism: Rhabdalestes septentrionalis (assembly GCA_037832545.1). NCBI lineage: Eukaryota > Metazoa > Chordata > Actinopteri > Characiformes > Alestidae > Rhabdalestes > Rhabdalestes septentrionalis. The sequence goes on from JBBMFX010086225.1 coordinate 3,158, forward strand.
TAATAAACGAATTAAAGCTGTTTTGAATACATTAAACAAAATGCAAAGTAATTAATGATAAAATGCAAAGAATTTAGAACTCAATATGCAGTTTGCTCAATTAATATAAATAAGCTTTCACTGTTTATTGTCTATATTAGTGTAACAAACTTCAGACACCCATAGGGATGGGTATCATTAAGGATTCCACTTATCGATTCGATACTTTAACGGTTTTCTTATCGGTACTTTTTTTTTTTAATTTTTAAATTAAAAAACAGAAACTAATTGAGAACAGAATAACAAAACTCTAACCCTAAACATAACCCTAATCTAAAAAATGAAGTGTAACAATACTTCGTTTGGCTCTTTCTTCCATCGTCACTCCATAAGCACGAGCTCTCTTGTGTTGTGTGTGTGCGAGTTCTTTCGTGTTGTGTGTGTGCGTGCGTGAGATCTCTTGTGTTGTGTGTGTGTACTCTCGTGTTGTGTGTGCGTGCAAGGTCTCGTGTTGTGTGTGCGCACAAATTCTCTTGTGTTGTGTGTGTGCGCACGAATTCTCTTGTGTTGTGTGTGTGCGCACGAATTCTCTTGTGTTGTGTGTGTGCGCGAGTTCTCTCCTGTCTTTTAAAATTAGGCACTGGAACCAATTAAGTTCTAGGTTTTGGTATCCATCTGTAGACACTAAACATGTCTTGATTGATTACATTTGGACTAACAAGAGTAAATTTGATTTTTTTTGACACACCATAAAGATGTTACCATAAAAACGTATAACAAATTTTTAAAGGTTATGGGGTTCGGCACCAGCAGTAGCAAATCTGTATAATCTATTTAAGGCATATGTAATTTATTTATATATGCATGTTCTTTCAGTTACTGGAAGTCAGATTGCAGTATGAGCTGAGTGAACTAGAGTCACCAGAAGGGGGTGGGTACCAGACGCCAGCTCCTACCACTCCGAGCACCTCACCTAGCCCACAGACTTCCGGCCCCCAAACACACCATTCCACCAGCAGTAACTCATCAGATGGAATAAGAGATAATGTACCCTGTCTGAAGTGAGTCCCATTTTGTTGTCGTATTACTTCCTGTCTATCTTGGTAGCTTTTGTTTCAACACTTTTTTTGTTTGTTTTTTTTCTATATCTTTTTAAATATCCAAATAACCTACCAAAGCTTAACAAACAGATTTACAAATATGTTCTTTCTTAGCTATGGTTGTGGTGTTATACAACCTCTACGGAGTGTTTCCAAGGATTACATCATGACAATGAAATTACAGACAAAAATGATCGTTAATGAAGGTTTTTTACAGATATTATTCACACAGAATTTCACAACAGTCAATGTGTTCCCATGTTAAATGCTGCAATATCCAGCTGGACTTTGTCATTAATGACATAAATTGTAATGAACCAGGTCAGAATTGACTGCAGCATTCACCACCATTAATTTCCCACAATGACGTTTTGAACAAAAGTACTACACCCAATCATAACATTGTATTATTTTCATCCATACAAAATAATTATGAAACTGTATAGTCTAAATTTGGATGTAGGATTTTTCCAGCATTATGTAAATCGTATCCAGTTTCCACAATAGCTAATGAAATTTAATGTCACTGACGTTATACTCCAATATTTCCTAAGGGGGGTGTCAACCAACTCTCTCTCTCTCCCACTCTCTTTTTTTATCTCCCTCTGCCTCTTTCTCGGTTTTTCAGGGTACGCAACAGCCCTCTGAAGCAGTCTTCAGGCTACCAGGTGGAGTTGGTTGTGCAGTTGGTGTGGGTCAGTGGAGAGCCTCCCCAACAGATCAGCAGCCTGGCCATCAATTCTTCATATGGCCTGTGAGTTTCTAGAGCTTTTAAATGCGTCCTTACATTTCCTCTCACACAAGCTTGCACTCTCTGACTTGTCTTCACTTTCTCACAGCTCTGCCTACACTCTTTCCATGAGTTTTTCCATAAATTGCATTGGTCTGGGCCTTTTTGAAACCAGTGATCTGGAAACATATCAATATCAATTTCTGATGGCTTGTAAATTTACTTGACATCTGATCTATTTTGGAGGTCCAGGCCTCTTAAAGTCAATTCTTACCTGCATGAGTAGTATTCATTCTGCACATATATTTGCTTTTGATGTAAATTTGTATCTGCACTCCAGAGTCTCCTGACAAGTAGATTGTAGAGTACTCTATGATATACATGTGGGTAATGCAAAACAGCAGTATTAAAGAAACAGGTCATTTGAAAAAGAATTACATAAAATAATGGTTGCCAGGGTTTTGCTGTTTCTATATAATATGTTGCATATTACAATAAAGATGTTATCTTTTAAAATGAAAACTGTAATTAGCATTCAGCACATTTCCTTATATGGTGTTCCATGATGTGTCTTTTTTGTGGTAAAGGGTGGTGTTTGGCAATACTAATGGCCTTGCAGTAGTAGATTACCTCCAGAAAACAGTTCTGTTGAATCTGGGAACCATGGAGCTATATGGATCCAATGACCCCTACCAGAGGCAACCCAGATCACCTCGCAAGAGCAGACAACCTTCTGGAGGTGAGCCACTTGCTTCACTCCATTAAGAATTTTTGAGATTAGAAGGGCCAAGCTAGGGCCATGATAAGCAAATAAATGTTTGTATAATAATAATATCTTCATTTTCTAAGCAAAGCTTTACATTTAAAATGTGTGTCCATAACTTTCGAGACTCAAATGACTCTGTGTGGCATCCCAGAACATGATTTGATTCTGGCAGGAGCACTGTTTTCTATTTCGTTTTAGTTGACTGCTCACTTGTGGCACTGAGAATCAGAGAGAGAAAATGCCTAAATGGAATGTAAATGCCAAAATGGAATATTACCAAAGTGTAGTAAAAATTATTATTACACTGCCAAACATTCTGCCTGTTGAAACCAAGTGAAAGACATTGGAGCTCCAGCTGAGCAGCAGCTAACTGCCATGTCACTTAAATCTGTAACATTGCTGATAATCTCTCTTTTCTCATATGGATCCCTTGCCTTCCTCCCAGTAGAGATTGTTTTTCATGCTACTTGTCCCTAACCACCTCATCCCATCACAAAGGCCACCCAAAATCAGCAGACATGCTGGTAACAAAATATGCCCATTTACCTTCCAGGACACTGTTTTCTATGGTTATTAAACATCTAAATGAATAGGTCATAGTAAAAAATGAGCCACATACGCCGAAAGATTGATTTCCCAACAAATGCAGGTGTATATCAAGTGAGTATTATGCAAAAAAGACAAAACATGGAATTCCCCACAATGGTTAGTACCTATCTGAGGTAGAAATTGGGAATTGGGAAATGATTGACAGAACCTACCATGGCAAAGAAAGAACGAGCTCTCATGAGGCTGCATACACAAAATATAACATGGAAAATGGCAATACAGTTGATAAGGCCCTAGATAATCTTATCAGTTTTGTGAGCTGTATTTGTGTCTGAGGGTTTAAAACAAGGATTACAAATATAACACTCAAAGGATCACCACAAACAAACACAGGTGAGATTAAAATCAGTTATGTTTAATCTAATACTTGGAAATATATTTCACAGCTCAAGCAGCATAATCTATCTTCAGGGCACAAAATATTTTTAGGGCGATGAGTTATAAAGAACACACTTAGTAGTAATATTTAGAATTATTTGTGTATGTGTGTGTTTGTGTGTGCATTTGTGATAGAAAGAGAGAGAAACTGATAGAGAGAACTGGGAAGGCATGCATGTGTACCCCATGAATTATTACTCATTCTACAGCACTATAGATTTTGTATATGCAGATGTTATCAAAACGACAGTATGCATCAAAACGTCAGTATGCCTGACTGGGCAAGGGAACTTCTATCCTGACTAAGCAGTTCAGTTGCCCTGAGAGACTGGGTGATCTAGAACTGCTACCCACCTGAAAATAAATGGATTCAGTTGCATATCCCGTTAAATTTATAACAAATTTTGGCTGTTGTATTTAATTCAGTTATAGGGATACAATGTAGGACATTTCAAATCAACAGAAGAAATGACTGTTAAATCATAAAGTTGTAAGTGTGAGATCCAAATATTTTAGACAAAATTACAAGAAACAAAAACACAAACATAAACAAGGGGTCCAGGGTTACACAAAAACACGAGGAAATATTAACAGGCTTAACAAATGAAGTGCATATTTCCAAAACGCACTTAGTCAATTTTTTTTTATTTTTTAGGTAACACTACTATTGGAATAGTTTTAAATAACCTCTCTCTGTGTAATAGTATAACTGACCAAACTTCACTTAGTCCTTGCATGATACATTGTACAAGATGGGTGAATTTCCAAAATTCTTACACTCAGTCCACTTACACAGTCGCAAATGGTACTCACTTACCCAGTTATCCCAGGCAATTATGCAGTTAGCTGTCATTGACTCTATGCTGAGTCATGTAGAATGTTATAAATATTTGTACATAATATACCTAACTTGTACATAATTTTGTGACATTGAATATCTATTTACTTAAACATTGTTATCAAACAAAAATATGCAGGAGTTGCACTTTAGAAGCAGATATTGAAAAATGGCAAGTAACTGTAAAATTTTAATAAAAAAAATTACTTCCTGTATGAATGGCTTTCCAATAGGTAAACCAAATAAAAAGCGATTTTCTGAGAAAAAAAATGCTTTTGGACTGTGTGAGATATGGAAATTTTCTCTGGGAGCACGGTCAACATTAAAACTACACAAACAAGTTTAACAAACACGCGATAAAAAAGAACAACAAGCAGTAATGGTAACAGGGAAATTTACAAGGAGTCCACGAATGCAGGCTGAGACACAGTAGATATAATGGCTAGGGAAATATCTGGCCAGAATAGGAGACAGGACACAAATAAACGGAATATCTAGGGGACAAGGTAAAAGTGTGGCTAAAACCAAAAGGACAACTAACTTACATGTAAAAGAAACAAAAGCACATGAAACAGGCTGGACATTAACAGCGATATGGATGGGGGGAAAACGGGAAAAAAGCTTTACAAAAAGCTGATAATGTTACAAAGACTATATTAAATATGTTACTGTAGACTGGGATGAATCTAAACAGCCAAAGGGAAGTTTATCCGTAATGTGAAAGATTACAGTGCTTCTAGCCTGGACATTTCAAATAATAGTGCATCTCGTCGCTATGAGAGATTTCCATCAAAGGGTGAGAGTGATGTGGATCTGAACTTTTTTTTTAGGGGGGGGGGGGGGGGGGGGAGAGGTTGCCTTTTCCTTGGTTTCCTCCTTGTTTAAGATGTCAAACTTTGTAGAATGTAGAAAATGATTCCCTTGTATTTAGTTACTAGTTATTTCTAGATATTAAAGGCTTTTAATGTCAAAGATGAGAATGGTGAATGGCACAGGATACTTGTTGCCTGGTGTATCCAATAATAATAATAATAATAATAATAATAATCAAAGAAAATAATAATAATAATAACCATAGGGCATCTAATTTTAGTTAACCTATAAAGAAAGCATTCAGGGATGAGCTTCACTGAGATTTGTGAGTATCAGTTACAGGATGCAGATTAATATTTCAGTGTTTCTGTGTTCTGTACAGCTGTGGACACCATTACTCATTGCCTAATTTAAAACAAGGAAAAAAGTGAGATTTTCAAGTTCCAATAAGCACTCAATTGCAGACAGTGCTTAACTGTATCTACATGCATGCTTGTAGTTGGGACACAGGCTTGTCCTTTGAGTTCCTGTCTGAAGCTGTCTCATTACATAATCCACTATGCCAAATACTTTGCTTAGGTGGTTTGTTTGAAACATTACTCCTACTTCCTGATTTTCCTTGATGTTACTACAGAACTTCCTTGTTATTACTTTCTGTGATGTTGCTACTTAATATTCAAATTTCTTTATTGTTTATACAGTTTCAGAATTCATCCCGGTGATCTCAGAAGCATGAGTATCATTGTTCTTGTACATAGAAACAGGCCATTTTTACCTAAGAGTGCACATGCATAAGAAAACATGGGAGCACATATCGGACAATTAGATCAGTGCTAATATTCCGATATAGTAAGAGGCTGGTTTAACAGGGAGGCATGACTAGATTGGCAAATCCTTGAAGCTGTTTGCTGTGGTCACTTCTGGCTGTGCTGAAGGAAGGAACACTGGTGCTGCTGCTGTCTTGGCCATGCACAAGAAGACAAATCTGGTTTTGGGATCAAGATAACTTGTTTGCTCTAGCCAGCAACATGACACTAGCAACATGACTGAACTGGATATGACTGAGCTAATGCCAGCTATGGCTGCTAGATATGAGATAAACTTGGCCTGCATTTCCCCATCTGTGATGTGTTTCATGATTCCGTAAAAAAAATGCAAAGAGGGCAAATAAAATATCTTGATAAAAGTTATTTTTAAAAGCTCATCTATTTCCATGTAGATTATATCATAGCAACAGCACATGATGAAGGTTTAAATTTTGTACTAAACATCTGTCCATAAGGCATGCGTAAAATTCATAAATGGCTCATTTGGATACAGGTTAGGCAAACACCATACACTTACATGAGCTGTGATCTCTCTCTGTAAAGGCAGCTGCCACACTGAAGTACCTCTGCCCTGCCCACACTTGTGTTTCTGTGCTTGAACGCATCTGATAAAACTAATGGGTTATTTAACAGGCCCTTTCTGAGCTGAAGTAATTGCATAAAAGCAGGGAACACATTTAACCAAGCAGAACGGGGTTTCTCTGGAACCATCACTGCGACTTTTTTAGGGTATATCTTCTTCTTCTTCCTCTTTCAGCTTTTCCCTTTAGGGGTAGCCACAGAGAATCATCTGTCTCCATCTAGTCCTATCTTCTGCATCCTCTACCTTCACATCAACTAACTTCATGTCCTCTTTCAGCACATCCATAAATCTCCTTTTCGGTCTTCCTCTCAGCCTCCTGCCT
>JBBMFX010086247.1:0-10102 GCA_037832545.1 Rhabdalestes septentrionalis
GGTCCGGTTCAGGGACTGGACTGGGAATGAGAGTCTCTGAAAGTCCTTCAGGAAGCCTGGAGAACTGTTCCTCAAGAACACATTACACAAAAACTAGTATGTGCTACAATTTTCCCATTTCTATCAGTACTACTTCTTTACTTTGATGCAGTTCTGCAGGTTTATGATGTTATTCATGAACAAAATTTGATTCTAAATGTTTTTTTAATGAGAGTCTGGTGTCTGGGCTTTCGTCTCCATCTCTTCACACTTTACAGTATCTGTGAATACCATGTACAGACGCTCCCCTTCTGATCTGATTATAATATTTCAAGTCCTAACTTATTGATCATTTCTTTTCTTCGGGGATCGTCTGTTCGATGTGAATTAAATAACACACCCCACGCTTTTTCTGACAAGTGTGTGATATCTATTATTTAGCAGAGAACTTCAGTAAATTCAACCAGCTTGTCTTACAAACCTGTTTATTTTGTTTTTAAATCAATTGCAATAGATTGGCTCGTTGTTTGCATGCTGCAAGTCCAGCAGCTGTATTAGAAGAGCGAGACTGAATCTGTTAAAAACTATATGCACACTAATAATATTCTGAGGATAATGGAATTGTATGTATAAGCAATTTGTACATCCTGGAAAGTATAAATGATTGTTCTAATTTTTTATTTGTAAAAACACATTGTGTGATGTTCAATATATTTTCTCTTTAGCTGTGTTTTTAGCACCACTCATGCCTTTATTTATTTATTTATTTATTTTATTTTATTTTTCTATCCCAAGTCTTCACAAAGTGGGTGAAGATGACCAAGTGACATTTTCTATAGATGTTTGACACACTTTTGTATTTTGTCAATAAGAATATTTTTATACCTTGACATATATATATATATACTTAACCTCATTTAGATAGATAGAGACATACATACATACATACATAAATACATACATACATACATACTTACATACATACATACATACCGGGGGTGGAGCCGAATACAAATACGGTATTTGGAAAGGCACAAAAAACGTGTTTTTTACGAATACGGTATTCGGACAAATACTTGTAAAAATATTTTTATTTGGGAAACCACGCCCCCCAGTACACATCCCAGGCTCGCGTTCGGGAATAGATACTCCTTTCCAGTGCCACACCAAGGGGAGGCATTAGAAGGCATTGCCTAGTGATTTAAAAGCCCCCCTCCCCACCAACGTGTCGCTCATATGTAGGGGCGGACTGGAACTTGTTCATCCTGGACGTGTACTGGGGTTTCTTTATACATTTTACTTGAATACAATTACAAATATGAATACAAATACTTTTCCCCTTTCAACAAATACAAATACAGATACAAATAACGGCCGCTCTGCACACCCCTAATACATACATATACATACCTACATACTAGGGGTGGAGAAAAATACAAATATGGTATTCGGAAAGGCACAAGTAACGTGTTTTTTACGAATACGGTATACAGACAAATACTTAAAAATATATTTGTATTCGGGAACCAAACCCCGCCCCCATACCTACGCTCGTGTGGTTCGGGCTCTCGCACTGCGATCAGAAAGTCGTGGGTCGTTCCCCAAAACCGCTAGGCATCTCTGAGGTGCCCTGAGTGAGGTAACCGTCCCCACACACTGCTCCCACACACTGCTCCCCACACACTGCTCCCCACACACTGCTCCCACACACTGCTCCCCACAAACTGCTCCCCACACACTGCTCCCCCACACACTGCTCCCCACACACTGCTCCCCACACACTGCTCCCCACACACTGCTCCCCACACATGACAGCATTATGATATTTTCATGGATTAATCTAGTGTTTAGGGCATTCGTCCTGTAATCAGGAAGCCATGGGTTTGATTCCCAAGACTCTAAAGCACCTCTGAAGTATCCTGGAGTAAAGTACCGTGTAAAGTGCCGCCTGCTAGTTCTCTTGGTGAATGGGTTAAATAAAGACATGAATTTTGTGCTATGGTGCCTTTCACTGTCTGTAAGTTTATATAACATATGAACACTGTCCTACAGTAAAGGGTTTTACTTTCTGATTGAAGGTGATTAATGGTGTTCATGTTTTTCAATGACAACAGGTGAGAAACCCCACAAATGCCAGGTGTGTGGAAAAGCGTTCAGCCAGAGCTCCAACCTCATCACTCACAGCCGCAAGCACACCGGGTTCAAGCCTTTTGGCTGTGAGATCTGCTCGAAGGGCTTCCAGAGGAAGGTGGACCTCCGGAGACACCACGAGAGCCAACACAGCCTGAAGTGATGGCAGGCCAGACAGAGATTGCTGACTGGCCATTGAAAAAAGCACAAAGACCCACCGATGAGCACAACCCGGAACATGGGACGGAGCTAGCGTGTTTTTCTGTAAACTCATATGTGGGAGCTTCTCAGTGAGTCTATGACTCATTCCTGCTGTTTAGAAGGACACGGCTCAGAGCTGTTATCTGATGGACATGAGCTATTTATCACTTCCAAGTACCAAGAAATGTTTAAATGTGTTTCCATTCCTACGGTCCCAGATGCGGTCTGCATTAGCCGTCAGTGTCTGAAGGGCTGTACAATCGGATGTAAAGATGGGTGACAAATCAAAAAACATAAATAATGAAAAAATAAAGGTAGAGGCGATATAGTGGCATGCATAGACATGGTGAGCAGGCCCATCAACGCAACTGTGGATTCAAAAAGGCAAATGGAAAAGATCTAAAGAGGTTCACTATCAGGGCACACAGCTTCAGTGCGGCTGGCTAGTTTTTCAACAGGAACGTGGATTAGCGTGACCTTTGCAATTGGATCTCAGGGATATTTTCGAGTAAACATGATTTTAAATGATACATCGCTTGGCCTGCGTGACTGTGTAACATCTTCTGTGGCTTTGGCATACAGCTCGCCATAGCCTTCGCTCCAGCTGTCAGTGCCTAAAGTCCCTATTTAGTGAGTGTGATATGTAAGGGAAAGCAGCAGATCAGCTCTTTGACTGCCATCCACGTCTATGGGCATGGCACTGTGACTGAAGTGTATAGTTCGGGATGGTTGTAGCCAGGAGGGTAAAACCCTTGCAGTTGAACCCGACGGCTACAAAGTTGCAGGTTCAAACCTTCCCAATTTCTACCAATGTGTCCGTGAGCAAGACACTTAACCCTCAGAGGGACTGTACCTGTAACTAATGACTGGAGGTCACTCTGAGTAAAAGTGTCAGTCACAGGTCACTCTAAGGTCATAATTACAGCAGTACAATGATCCATGCGGCCTTCAGACCTATTTAAACCCTTTTTTAGACAGTCTTCACCACCATCATCAAAACGCCAGGTGAGCAATTTCGTTCTAGAAAAATGTAATGAAAAACAGTTCGTTCCGTCTCTCCAGTGTTGCTCTTGTACAGCAAAATCTCTACCAAGTCAAAGCTGAAGCTGTTCTGGCTCATAATGCCCCAAAATCTTACTGAGACCATTTACTAAATTTGACTGACATGCCTCTCAGTCAATCGCTGCTTCCTCTGTGGAGTGAAAAAACAAACTCCTTTTGCATTTAGAACATCCGTTAGACAGGGTGAAGAGGCCCAGAGATAGCAATAGCTGATACTGAGGAAAGTGTTGATATCATCAGGAGGGCGTAGCTGTTTTTATTTCAATGCTGAAGCTGAGAAAGTTGGAACAGCCCAGCGTATTAGATATGAACAGGCTCTGATGTGCAGGCTACTGTCTTTGTTAACACTTTGATAACACAATTTTAATTTAATCTCTAGTGATACTTAACGCTACAGAGCAACGCTTCCTCACCTGCACTGGTATCTCCAGTGTATCTTTAGCTCTCGGCCTTGGTAGAAATGACAAGCTGTCACCTCAGCACACAGTGACTGAAGGGTTTTCCTGGCTTAATGAACGCACACGCTTCCGAATGTTCCTTTGTGCCTCTGTACAGTTCAGTCCAATGCTATGAGCGAGGTCTAGTACCTGGACAGCCACAACAGGAGTAACAAAGATAGATTTGGATTGTCAGAACTTCACAAATGGTCAGTTAGTCACCCTCATGTATATTCTTTTGTATGCTATTTAAGTTGAGAATTGTGCCTTTATTTCAACACCTTTGTAGTATTTATGTTTATCATTCCTAATGTCTTTGAGTACGTACGAAATCTATGCTATCTGAATAAACGCTGATGTGCGAAACGAGTCGGATGGCCTCTCGGAGTGTGAAAGGTGGCTGGGAAGACTAATGGGGAGGAGCAGAGTGGTAGCATATGTAAATGTATAAGCTCTGTTATCCGACCCAAAGCCTGATGTGAAACATGAGATGGGCCTGGAAAGAGTGCCAGGCTGTGTTTGTCTTTTGCGTGTCCGCCCTGATCCGGATGCACAGTTCCCGTTGGCTTTGCGGTCGCCCTGGCCCTTTTTCCGCCCGAGGCAGGCCGAAATCTCTGTGCGATAGAGCTTCATTCAAATGTGTACCTGGAACTCTGCATGCAAATCTCCTGTCAAGCGGGTTTGTAAACTTCAAGGCACTGGATGGATAGGACTTTGCAGTGCAGTGCATGTGCGGAGAGAAAATAGCTTAAAACGTCTATTCTGTTGTGTCCCCCCTTAAACATCAACAACAACAAAAAACTGTCCTGTTTGACTCCAGCAGTCCGACTCATGAACAAATCAGAGATTTACATGTGTTGGCTACTTAAGTGCTCTCAGTACAAACAAGCACAAGGTCCTCTATTTACGAGTGCCGTGTTATCACAAGGCTTTAAGCCTACTGTTAGACACGCCGAAGTGAAAGATTTGCAGACACTCCCATCTCTGCCATCAATCCAGTCTCAACTACTTTGACAAGCAAATTCCTAATGATACCGCTGTGCACACACCAGCTCCCTCAAACAAAAGAGACAGTTAGGAAAATCCCAAAGCAGCATGATATGCCCTTTTTTGGACACAGCATTTCCTTGTCTTGCTTTGGACAGTTATTTAAAAAGGACAGCAATGAAATCAAGATTAACTAAGCTTATTTAGTAACTCATGAATGTTTCTGCACCATTAATACTCCTAACTTTACACATAAAATAGGTTATTGTGCAGTAATTTTATGAACATCATTGTAAACTGACTAACACTGAAGTTACAGGAGTGGGTAGTACAATAAGAGGAGAACAAGAAGAGAACTGAACAGGACAAAGTAAATCTTTGCACAAACGATGTAAACGAAATGTACGTAAGAGTTATTTGAGCTGTATGTAATAACCTTAAAACCAAGCCCAGCTCTAAGCTCTCTTTACACACACACACACACACACACACACACACACACACACACACACACACACACGTTAGTGGAAACAGAGGATTGGAGAAATCAGTGTTTGTATGCAGGTGGAAAAGAGCAGTGTCTGTTCTTTGGTGGAGTTAGTAAACAAAATCTGTGGTGCCCATGCAAATGACTTTTTATACATTGCCCTGGCACCAGGGTCTGCAAAAAGACAGTTAGGGCTATATCCTGGTTTGAGGACACAGATCAAATCAGAATCCTGCACAGACAGCCAATCAGGAGTGGGAGAGGGTGGTGGGCAGGGTTGGAAACTGGATTTGAGGTGTGAGTCAGTGGGGTGGGGCAAAATCTGGTGGGGGGAATGGAGGGGAAATAATGCTCCAAACAGCATGTACCTGTGCTTCCTCCTGTGTGAGTGTGTGTGTAACACTCTCTCTCACAAACACACACACACACACACACACACACACACACACATACACACACACACACATTATTTGAAACCGTACAAATTAAAATAGTGTTGTGGGGGAACTTCACAAGTTCTTTAAAAGTTCTTTAATACAGGCTGTAAATCTAGAGCTTCTTTTTTAAGAAAACATTTCATAGTTTCATACGCTTACAAAAAAAGATCCACTAGAATCAGAAGACATAGAACCTTATAGAACATATATGGAACATATAGTTGAGTGTAGAGAAACAATTCACGACACAACTTTTTAAAAATAATGGCTGATGTCACATAAAATAACATATGGTCATTGCATAGAATAACCATATAGTCTTCAGTGAGGACCTTTATTAGGGTGTGGAGCCATGAAAGAACACAGCACCATTTGAAATGTTGCCATTTTAAGGTTCTCGGACTAATAAATAGGTTCTTTTCTATGATCGCTATTGATCTTGAGAAGCTATTATTTGTTTTCAAACTTGCCGTTGGGACCCCGGACAGTCCACACTTTCGATTTATCCAAGTTTGGTTGGAGCAACAGTCTGGGGGTCTTTGAGGACCCCGTTTGAGAACAAATCATGAATGGCTCTATATGAGGCCTAAAAGTTCAACCGTTTGTTCGGTAACTGATGCCTTTTTTGTTAAGAGGGTAAAAGTAGCCCCCTATATTTCCTTTTAATTTGCTAAGAACATGTTTTACTGAAAACGCGTGTGAACAGTGACGGAGCAAAAGGTGGACTGAGAAACAAAAACATGACAAGAACACTCATGAGCCTCAGAAGAAGAGAGCGTGCACCATGACATGAAAAACCATAACTTACAGGTACGTCTTTTCCTTGCACAACGTCAGTTTGCACTGCAAACGGATACTTTTATAAACTACACACTGTCTGTGCAGTATTTCCTCATGACATATGACCATTCAGAGAGACAGATAGAGTAGCATTAAGGAGGAATTCACATTAGAAAAAAAAAAGACACGTGGGTGCACAGAGGGGTTAGAAGGAGCGAGAGAGGGAGAATTTGTTTAGCAAATGAGTCCATATGCAAACCAGGCTGGCCTCGGCCGCGCTGAAAGGGCACATTTTGTTGGAGGCAGTGGAACAAGGCACAGTTCTTATCACAACTAGGACTATCAAAGATGAAAATACTCACCTTGAAAGTGCTCAGATGAAAAACTCCCAATGAACTGTCCTCGTGTCTGGAACGCGCGCGCAGAAAACGGCACGAACTCATACTAGTGTTTCCTCGGTACAGACGTGTGGGAGCATTTAACCGTCCCTGCTCGAATCACACATTTAGTTAAATTAGAAGTTGTTTTGTCTTTATTTGCCAGGTTTGACTTGGCATGTTTACATTTTTTATGAGTATTCATCCTCCCATTTTAAACAAGAGCGCGTTTACATTCGTAAAATGATCACAATGTGGAGTCTGACCATTGTATTTATTGTGGGGTTTTTTGTCGGTTCAAATCCCAACTGCTAGTGTCACCGCTGAGGAATAGGTGGTGAATGGGTTAAATGCAGAGCAATCATTTCACCGTGTTGTACTTGTATGACTATGCATGTGACAAATAAAGAAATCTTGTATCTTGTACCTTGAAAAAAGTTGGATAGAGGAACTGATGCTGTATCCCACTAATGACATAGTGTTTTAATTACAAACCATTAGTAATTAAATATTTTGTTGATTTGATTAACTATGTAAATGTTTATGTTTGTAGATAAGTATAGAAAAGTATTTGGCCCCCTTTATGATAAATCGGGCAAATAAACTGTAAAAAAAAAAAAAAGAGTGTGCAGTTGGGTGTTTATATTTATAAGAAAATCACAATGTGGAATCGAAACAAGGAATTTTATGGCATTTTCATTCAAAATATTAAGAAACACGAACCGGGTCCCATTGACAGCCATTGTAAGGACATGGGATGTTTTCATTTCAAACAAACAAACAAACACACAAACACTGTTTTTTATGAGACATAACATGTTCCACCCCTTCACATGTATTTGCATCTGTATGCTAAGTTGAGGTTTCTTGGAAAATGCCAGTTAGTCACACTGTAGGATTAGCCTGCAGCTATTCCTGATCACTCTTTCTCTCTCTCTCTCTCTCCCTCACACACACACACACACACACACACACACACACACACACACACACATTCTCACACACAGCACTCATAACAGGGGTTGAGTACAGGATTAAAGAAGTCTGTGGTTCTCCTAATAAAGACTAAAACATGTTTGATGATGTGCAAATCATCACTTTACACTCACGCACTCATCAGAATGACGGCCAAGATTTCATCGTTTCAGCAAACGCCTTTGCATCAGGGCCCAAAATGAGCTGTAATATAATTTACATATCATGCTTTTTTTTGCCTGTTCATACAGTCACACATACAGCAACTGAGTGGCGGGTTGATAAGCTCCCCCACTTTAAGTGTCAGGGCACTTTCCCCACAAGGCTGAAGCCTCCAGATCTCAAACAAAGCAGCCGCCATCGTGTTTTATGACTGGAGCGATGGGGAGAGGCCACAGGCAGAGAGAGCCTCCCAACGCCGAGGCAGCAGTCACCCTGCAGGGCCAAAAGCACACAGATTACTTAGTGGCCCTGAGATAAGGGCCAATCATTATTTAAATCCACCGAGGCATTTATTCATTCGTTCAAAGTGCACCAGAAGAAACTGGACTGAAAACCCACATTTAGATTTCACAGTGGACTGCAGCAGCCTTCCCCAAATCACAAAAGAGGCTTAGAGACTATTTGGTTTATTTATTTTAATCAATCATTTAAAACTAAAAGTTAATAAATATGAAGAGAGAAACAGTACAAAATCTTTTTTGCAGACTCTGATTATTTACATTTATGTTAACAGGAATCAGGATCCAGGGCTTTTAAACTGATAAAGTCCACGAAAAAGTTAAATGTCCTTTTCGTACTTTTCCCAAAAATCCTTGGAAGCTTTAAACAAATCTTTGTGCAAAGGTTTATCCTTTAAATGCTGTTAATATTGCCAGTGAAATCTCTGTTATCATATAATTAATACTATTATTATTGAGGGCATTATTGTTTGTACTACTTTTAAAATTGTTGTCCTAGTTGTTGATGATGTTATTATTAGTAAGACCAAAACTGATGGAATCCCAATTCAGACAAATCTTTGTGCAAACTTTAGCTAACATAGTCATAATAATAATAATAATAATAATAATAATAATAATAATAATAGTCATACAATTGTTTGATGTTTAAATCTATTATCATTGTTGTTGATAACTCATCCCACAAATCCCACCAAACAATTTAAACTATTGCCTTTTGAACATAACTTTTAACCTTAAAAATGCTTCTTCCTCCTATTATTTGTATTTTGTAAACAGTTATGTTACACTATTGTAAACTTCTTTCAGGCAAAAGAACAGAGAAAGTCTAATAATGTCTACGACGATAAACGTAGCCGTCTCTGGACACAGGAAACGTACGGGGTTCAGTTAAGTTGGGTGGGACAGCACATATATTACGTGATTGACAGGTGTCTGGGTTGGGGGTAAGGGTTGGTGTTGGGAGGGGTGTGCTGAGATCATTCAGGGCTGTAAACTCCCTGCTGTAAGTTTGTGATGAAACAACCAAACATGCACTGTGGAGCTTGATGACCTGATGAAAAAGCAAAAAGGAACCATGTGGGGTCAAAGAGAGAGAGAGAGAAAGAGAGAAAGAGAGAGAGAGAGAGAGAGACAGACAGACAGACAGACAGAGAGGACAGGACACAAGTACAACAGTGAAATCTGGAGCATCCAGGCCTCAGCGAACAGGCTGGTCTCTGATGGGGCAGTGATAGGCTTATCTGGCCTTTTCCAGGCCCTAACGGTCACAACACGCAGGCCATCAGAGAGGGAGGAGCTCCAGCCGGGACGCAGAGATAGAACTGTGAGCTGGAGTAATCAGAGGACAACACGGCCTCCGCTCTCCGCGCGCTCACAACACCAGCTCCACAGATTGGCACTCGCAATCCGCCCTGAATCCCTCCACACATCGGCCCTCAAAGTCTCACGACTTGGGGAGGAGGCCCGAAGTCCTTATCGGAGTCCAGAAGCAACGCAGGACGTGAAGGACACCCACATTTCCACACACCAAAAATAAATCCCTCATATGAAGCTGCAGGAAGCTGTAGACACCCTTCACTCTTCAGAAGTGCAGAAATGATTCACAGCTTAGATATGTCTGTAGGGAAAACCTCCAACCCTTCAAAACACTGAGGAAAACATCTCTGTATTACCAAAGGATTACAAAAGTATTTTAAGTCCCATAGATGTACACACACACACACACACACACACACACACACACACACACACACACACACACACACACACACTCACACACACATAT
>JBBMFX010086257.1:0-10102 GCA_037832545.1 Rhabdalestes septentrionalis
CCACCCTCCCCCCCCCCGCTTTTGTCAGATTATATTTGTATTAAATTGATTAAATTTTATTTATATATTGGCATCCCTATCTCAGAACCCCCCCGCTTTTGGAAAGCTTGATTCGCCCCTGATTGCATGCTACGCCCAAGACACACCTATGACTAATTTTCTCATTTAGGACAACCCATTTGAACTATGCGCCACAACGTTCATTTTTCCTGATGCAATTATAGCGCTTTGCGCTGGCGCCTCCCCCAAAGACAACTATGCTTCTGACTTCAGACAATGCGCGACTGACCGTGAAAATCAGGTCCCTTGTGTTCATGGTCACTAGCAATTACAGGCTACTTATTTTTCAAACGCAAACCCTAGAGTAAGGAGTAGTTTGTGAATGAATAAGTGGTTGGTCTGAAATGCTGTTATTTGTGTGTCCTTGAACGACTCATTAGTTTTCAAGAATTACCTGCTTCTAGCCATGGTGCCATGCAAATTTTTACTCAGTCTTGGCCACATTAGCATTCTTGGCTGAATTCTTTATTTTCAATTCTGACAGGCTTTACTTCAAGTTATCAGAGGTGCATTTAGGTAGTTCTACTCTCCCTCCCCCCAGCACCCCCTGGTGGGAATCCTCCATGAAGCTTCAGGCACTGATGCACACACCATAATGCACCATTAGCCCCGCACTCTCCCAGCGAGGGTGCTGGACTACCAGGGGAGTGAAAGGAAAAGAGGAGGAGGTAGGACACGCGTAAAAAACTCGAAAGCTGCAGGTGGTGGTTCTGTGTGCTTTTCCGGTCCACTATAATTGTACTTTTATAGCTAATGCTTTGGCTTATAACAGCACTTGGGAAATTATGTTCCAATTCATGTGCCAGTCCAGGTCATCCTTAAAAGTGTGTGCAGCTTTTAACACTAAACTCACATGTCTGAACCACAAACATGACTTAATTAAAACCAAGTAAAAGAAGGGTGGGTGTTAGAGTGGAAAGAGAAGGATGAACCATCCATCCATCCATCTGTCCGTCTGTCTGTCCGCACATCCATCAATCAGCTGATTTCCAACACTTATTTGAATTTAAATTGGTGTGCAAATGCAGAGAAAACACAAGATTAAACTGTGCAAGACAGGTGCCTTCAGGATCAGGCCTGAAAACAATAAATTAATCTTAAGATAGAACATTTTATCCAGTTAAAGAGGAGCATGTGTGCTAATGTCAGAAAACAGCTGCATTATTAACACTAAATAATGACACGTAATAATTTGGGGGGGGGGGGGGGTGTAGTCATACAACAGAGTCTGACCCGTATTTGATTAAAAAATACTGGCATTAAAGAGTAAGATTTTACAGTAGAGGCCGCGGTTTTGACTTTGGGGTTTTGGTTATTTGTTGTGTCTTCGTTCACTGGCCAGTTGTTTTGAGATTTAGTATTAGTGATTGGGGTTTCTCATTGGTTTGTGTTCTAGTGTGATTAGTATTTAAGCTCTTTGTGTTCATGTTTAGTTTGCGGGTCAACCTTCACAAACACTCACATTCCTGTTCCTTGTGTCTCTTTCGTCCCTCCAGCCTCTTTGCTTTCTAGTTATCACCTAGTGTCTGTGCTTTTTGTTTATTAAAAATTCATCTCGGAACCTGTTACTTTGAGCCTCGCCTCACTTCCGCAGCACCACTCACTGTGACTAGTAGTTTCCTGTAACTTATTTGTTCCTTGTATTTTAAGTCAACGTTTATAGCATTCAGTTGTATTTGTAATATTTAATACAGCATGATACTGTATAAATAGTCTTGTTGTTTACAGCATTTTTTTAGATTGATATTGAATTATTTATCAGTTAAGATCATTGATAGTATTTAGATATATAATCTTACTAAGGTCATATCTCTGTAATGTTAGTATCTTCTTAATAACGGAATTAATAAAAATAGCATCATTTTGCATTATTTCATAGAGATTTTTGGATAATACAGTCTTTGTGTTAAAATAAAGAGAGGAATACAGGTTTCATGATCTGAGGGGGCAACAATCTGTGGTGAATAAAACCTGATATTTTGCCATTAAATTAAAACAGGAAATGCGGTGAGAGAAAGGATGTTGGCAAAGGACACTATATGGATAGAAGTATTGGGACAGTTGTTCAGGGTTTGGGCTAAGCCCCTTACTGCCAGAAAGGACAATCTTAATCCTTTAGCAGACCTTTAGGTCCTTAGACATTTAGCACAATGCCATGCTTCGAAATCTGTAGAACTTTTTCTATTCCTGCATGACTGTGTCCCTGTGCATAAAGCGATCTCTATATAGATGTGACTGGAGGAATTCAGTGTGGAGGAACTTGGCTGACCCATGCAGAGTCCTGACCTCAACCCCATTCAGCACCTTTGGGATGAACTGGAACCAAGATTAAGAGCCAGACCTTCTTGTACAACATCAGTGTCTGACCTCAAAAATGCTCTATAGAATGAATGGACACAAATTCTCACAGAAACTCCAAAATTTTGTGGAAAGCCTTTCAAGAAGAGTGGAAGCTGTTATATCTACAAAGTGAGAACCTACTCCATGTTAAATCAATGTTTTAGTATTAAAATACATCGTATAAATACATAGTACTGAATACAACAGTTCGAAAATTATAGTGTCATAATACTTTTGTCTGTCTATTGTAACTTTTGCAGGTTCTGTGTTTTAAAAATTTTCAATTGAGCCGAGAATTTACATTGAAGTACATCACCAATAATCTAAAATATCCTCACATCCAATATGCATGATTTACACAGATAAGCCTACCTTGTGGTGAACCTTTTACCTTGCATATCATTTTCCACAAAGTCTGGACGACACTGTACGAAAATGTCCAAAACCCAACACACACTCGTTCTCGTAACTCCCTATACATTCTTCTCTACTTCCATCCTAGCCATTCTTTCTCAGCCAGAGGATGTAATGTAAATTATTCAGCCATGTTTCAGAGTGCTTCTGGAATTCACTGTGATTGTGCACTCTGTCTGCAGTCTGCACCAATTTCCTCATGTCAGCGACCTCAGAACTTTTTGCCGACCTTTCCGCCAGCCTAAAACTGAGTGCAGGCTAAAATAAGCCCGGCTAAAAATCGAATGGGGTTTGTCTGAACCGGACCTCAGAATTATACACACCGCTGATTTTAATTTCTACCTTAAGGGTTTTTTCCCCCAATTCTCCTGTTTATGTTGGGAGTGGAGAAGACAGACGGGGGGATAGGTGAGGTTCCTGATGTGGAATTTTGAGTAGTTTTGGAAAAGGTCTCGAAAGCTTGAGCTCAGACAAGTGGCTCCATAATTCATTGCATAGAAAGTGGACATTACAATTCATGGTCAGTCAACTCATGGTAGTGTATACACAGACTGACCCGGGTCAGAAAAGTAGGGCAGCTGCAGCTTTAAGAAGAGACAGGAGCACAGCTGACTCCTGAAGCCATCTCAGCAAGTTCTCCAATATTGAATTTTCTCAAACGTTTCACAAATGACCTCTTTAAGCATAAGGATGGAAAAAGAACAAAATGGTCACTCTGAAGTCCTGGAGGACATCAGCACATCAGAGTTATGTTTATCTTATTCCTGTTCAAGCTCTTAAGGGCTTCATAATTGCTGCTGAAACAGGTGTCTTCAGATAAACCATGTGTATTCAGTTGTGTAGTGAGGTATCCAGATATCAATCCAGATATGCTCCATGATTAAATAATCAAAAAATTATTATAGATTATGTTATCGGTAAACTCAATTAACCAATTTAAAATTGCAAATATGATTGAATTATTTCACATACATTATTAGGACAAAAGATTTGGGAAGCCTGACAATTACACCAACAGGAATTTAATGACACAGTTTTAAAATACACAATGCCATGACAGTCATGACAGCTTCCATTCTTCTTGGAAGGCTAGTATTGTTTACAGATGCAGGGAAAATTGCAGAGAATCACATGTAAACATTTATAGTGATCATTAAGCTTGTGACTGGACATGTGTGTAGCCTGTGCTTTCCATGGTCATCAAAAATCACAGATATAACTTCTGTTGCCATGGTAACATTTTACTGTACTGGTTCATGGTTACAGTTTTTTTCAGCTGCTAACAACCATTTGTCAAAACAAGTGTCACATTTTCAAAACTCTTAATACAAACTGCACAGCATTCCATTCACAAATTGTATGTTGTTTTTATACAATATGCAGTCAGTCAACATATTTCTACAATGCTTACATTTTCTTTACAGACAAGTTATACCCAGTGCCAAAATTATGGTTCGTTTTTGTCTTATTTACAAATGTTAACACACAACATTCCACAATAAAATCAACAATATTCCAAACCTTAGCTACAGCCTAAAACCTCTACTTTTGCAATAATATCAGCCCAAAAACAACGTATCGGACTAAAATTAAACCGATAATTAACAAACAATTTACACACTGATTTGTGTTGGATAAATTGGGCCAACCACAACTGAGTCTAGACTGGATTCAGAGGCAGGTGCTGGAGTTTCTTCCATTACATTGACGCAAATAAAAGGAGGACCTTGAGGAGTGATGTTTCAGAGAGTTATGGAGTTGGAGGCCAATCAGGCCCCTCAGAAATTTTTTTTCATAGATGAGGCATGATTCAATCAAAAGGCGTTGGTGAGGGCAGAATATTATAGGAAAATGTGACACAGTTGAAGTGCCAGGACAGAGAGAGGCAAACATCACAATGTGTGCCACAATTGCAAATATTGGATCGGTCCTCAATGGATGTCAGCTTGGACTGACAATACTGAGCGCCTCCTTGCTTTTTTGAATGATCTTCACCAGCTTCTGGTTCCAGAGTAGGATCAGCAGTGGGAGAACATTAGGACCTTTGTCATCACCTGGAACAATGTGGCTTTCCATCACACTCAAGCAATCACAACATGGTTTGAATCCACCCAAGACTGGTCTGTCTCTTCTTTCCACACTATTCACCTTTCCTGCTTGAAGGTGGAAGGTTCTGCATGGAGGTGGAAGGCTTATTACCATCAGCCACATGACCAGATGTCAATTCTTGATGCCATGGATGCTGGCTGCAGGGACAGCGCATTTGAAGACTGCCAAGGTTGGATCCGTCGTACCAGGCGGTTTTATCCCGTGTATTACGCCTTGGATGACTTCAGATGCAATGCTGACAAAAAACAAATGGCCTAACACAGAAGATTGCCAAATTTAGATCTTTTTTTTTTCCTGTTATCCCCCCTTTCATCCGAGCTTTTTTGCTGCTGTTTTTTTGTTGTCCACTCAGTGTATTTCGTGTGTGGTCTTGTATGCTTCATTTTGCTCACTGTATGAAATACAGTAAAATTGTATACAGTAAAGAAAAAAAAACTGATACTTTTTTCCTAGAATGATTTAGAATGTGAACATTAGATCCAGTTCCCAACCAATAAATGCAGTGTTAAAACAGTGGATTGCATGGCAAACAATTAACTGTCAAACCGAAACAAAGAATATATGTAGAATCTGTAAAGCCAAAAATTGCTAGAATTTTGAAACCTGGTGCACTTTGATTGACTGCATGTACCTTGTGAACTGAATACATTAATTATTGTTTGACAGAAAAATTTTATTTTAAATGAGATGTCCAGTGTTTTGGTAAAGTTATTGTGTGCAGAGAAAGGTGTATTGTATTTTGAAATGAAGTGCAAGTATTTATTTAACAAATTGTGTATTGAAGAAAAATATGAGCCATTTGGCCAATTGTGTTAAGTGTTTGGAAAAAAGTATCTGAGTATGGGTAAGCGCTTGTTAGCGATTGAAAAAAAGTGTAATAGGTTACTATGCAGGAATGAAGCAGAAATGAAAGAGTAGTGATTTATTAGCAGTTAAACCACTGTTAACTACTATGGAGTCCTGGTCACTCAATAGGTAGTAATGAAGATTTGATGAATGTTATCTGAGATCATTTTCCAACAATGGCTGTTTTAATTTAAACTATTGATTGCATCAGTGGTGGTTTAAGATTGGCAGTGGAATGAACATTGTTTTTTTATGTTATTGTAGTGCCTTTTCATTTTTTTTGCACTGAACAGGATGTCTATTTTCAAGCAGTATCAGACCAGTGGTGAGCTTTGTTTTCCTCTTAATACACAGCATGAACAGTGTATACAGAGCACTTGTCTAATGTACTTCATAGAAGCTGACATTTGGCTGACATTTTCACTGTTGATTTGCTGCCAGTCAGGCTGTTTAAATGCATCTGTTGTTGACTGTTGCAGAAGAGTGAAGGGAGTGTGTGGTGTTTTCAATACCAGTTCCTAATTTTCAACAGCTTTCACTTTTTTGGGGGTAAATTCCACTTTATTGTCAATTGTCTAAAACATCTTGACAATTATTTTGCCAAAAAACAATTTTCACACTGTCTTCATTTGAACCAAGGCTATAAAAGTATTGCCATGACAGCATTCCTTTACTATTCCATTGGCTAGCTTTTCTTCCTGTCTGCATAGAACATGGCAATATAATTGGCTTTATATTTATGTTTTTAAATTGTTAAGTAATATTAAATTGTATGTTTTACATAGCTTCATATTTTTACAGGAATATATTTATATTTTTTATTATTCAGGTGGTAACATATTCACCATCCGTCATCCATACAATCTGATTCCAGCATTTTCCCACCTCAGCCTCACTTCGGATTTTAAAGATGATATTCTTTTGGAATGATTGGACAAGCTACTTAAGAGAAAATATCAGCTGCAAGGAGAAATAAATAATATACTCGGATTGCCTACTTTCAAACTTCTCGCCTCTGAGTACAGGTGACTGTGAGGTCCGGGCCTCGTCCGCCATGCCCACTCGTCCTCATGTTGGTGGTTTATGTTTGGGGCGGCGCTGAGCAGTGGAGCTTCATTGCTTTAAGGGGTCTGATTGCTTTGGTCATTGCCACTCAAACATAAACAACAAGGACGAAGACGAGGGGGCATGGCGGAAGAGGCCTGGACATCACAAAAGCAAAAAAATATGGAGTATATCTGCAGTTCCATGCGGTGTTTCAGCAAAAATTATTACTTCAGTTCTCAGAAAAATCCATGAGAGACTGCTAAACCGTGATTAAGCAGGGGATTACTGTATATGTATGTATGTCTCACAATAAATAAGCACGAATAAAGGTATTGCTTTTGGGACCCTATAGAAGTGGAGATATTTATATTTTATATTTCTGTCACTTAAATTTGATGAAATGTTATTGCTTGGCATATGGTCTTGTTTTGGGAAAAGAAAAAGAATCCATCACTTTTCCATCTTTTTGTTATTTCTTGTCATTGAAACAAAAGAAAAACAGGATGTGAAAATCTATCAATACATGTATTTAATAATGTAATAATCTTTAAACACATTTGAACGGTAAACTGAAAAAGGGAGAGAGAGGCAGAAAGAGACAGACAGACAGACAGAGGAGGAAACATGTCTTCCAGCTCTGCAGATGTCACCACGTAATCTACCTCTCTGTCTCTTTTCCTGCCACTTCTTTGGTGTGGTGACAGCACACAGGGGAAGGAGGAAGGAGAGTATCCACAGGAGAAAAAGAGAGAGGGAGAGAGAGAAAGACAGAGGGAGAGAGAGGGCTTGTGTGACAGTTATTACAAAAACATGCCTAGCACCTGCATTGAACTTCTGCTTCAGCGTGGGTCCTGAGAGGCAACAGGGCAACAGGCAACAGAGAGAGTCGGAGAGGAAGTAAAGAGCAAACAAAGCAGAAAATGATAATGAAATCAGACTGAGTTTTCTCTCCTAGGCCACGCCTCGTGCTCGGAAGCCGCGGACAGATTATCCAGGGGTTGGAAGCGAAAAGGAGAAGATGAGGACAGAAGCTGGAGAGAGTCTCAAACCAGCAATCCAGATTCGGCAGCTGTGGTCAGAGCCCAGGCTTCATGTTCCCAATCCACACACTCCTCGTTTTCCATTCTCCTTCAAGTCCAGCTCTTTATCATTCTACTGCACGGGTCCCTAAGGCATGATTCTTAGGCTCCTCCTTTCCTTTAATGTCCAGGACTGGACTGTAACTGCTGAGGTCAACAAACTCCAAACATGCATATCAGGGACATCTGCTCTGAAAGAGTGGGAATATTGTGAGGAGCTTTAAGCAAACATAACCCAGCTTTAATACCAATATCTAGCTACACAAATATCTATCACCTATTAACATTACATTAATAATAATTATTACATGACATTACCTTCAGAAAATCCCCCTAAAAGAATACTCATTATTTATTTCACTTGGTATTTCTTCAAATTGAATGGGGACATATTATGCAAAACTTACTTTCTGCATCCTTTTGTATTACCATTTGTGTAACAAGAAAAAAAAATCCACCCATTTTCTGTGAATCAGTTGAAAGATTTTGTTGTCAGGAATGTTTCTATGAGCCATTTGGACGCGCCACCCTACTGTAATGTCAAGTCTCACATGAAGTGTTGTGTTCGTATCACTCAGGGTCCGACTCAGGGTTGAACATATAGGGCTGGATCGCGCCTCTGTTTTCTTCCAGTTTCATGTGTGGTAAATTCACAGCATAAGCATGGGAAGGGGGATGCATGACCAGCAACAGCTTATTGCATAAAAGTGACAGATCTCTTAAACGGCTCATTTTGAAAGGGACTGAAACGGACTGTCAAGAATGGAGTTGGTGTGATCTCTTTATGTGAGAGTGAATTTGTGCAAAGAAGTTCAGGAACATATTTTCTAGCCCAGAGACCTAATAATAATAATTTTTAAAAGAGGTACAATATGTCCCCTTTTATGTATTACATTTTCTACTACTGATCATTATTAATTATAACCCTAATAGAGCCAGCATTTACTGGGAAAAATTGGGTATGCACACTGCTGTGGTAGAAATGTTCTATTGTATGGAGTATCAGCACAGTAAAGAGCTTTTCTTTCCTATCCCAAACTACCACCCTAGAAATGTTGTTTTGTCGACTACCAAGCTGATGATTAGCTGTTTATATCTTCCAACTCATTGTTGTGATTGCGCAATTGGTCCCAAAGTAAGACGTTAATGTAGAGTCTCATTTGTAGACCCTCAGGTTTCTAATACGTAGTTCTTATGTTTGTTTTACAGTTCTATTTACAGTTATTACTGAGTATCACATATGCACCATGGACCTATATAGAATAATGGATTAATGGACCTATATAGAATATATAGTAATAATTAAATGTTTAGATTAAATTGTGTGCACTGCGCAGGGTGGATCACACAGAGCAGTGCTGCTGGGTCTTTGAAACACTCCTGAGAACAGCCAAACTGCCCAGCCAACTGTGTCCTGAGACCAAATATTACCATTTATGAAATCTCTACATCTACAGGGTAGATTAAGGTTAGATATGTCTAAAACCTATTCGACTGCAAGTAGTTGCAGTGTTTAAAAATTCCAGGCCAGTAATATAATGTAATATGCTCTGTCCAGCACCAGCACACATACACACACAAACCAACCAAATGAAATATGTTCATGGTGGTCTTGTAGGGTCCTGAAAAGTGATGAACCAAGTAAAACGGACAAAAAAATTAAACAAACTAAGTGCACCTATAAAGTTAATGGGGCTAATAAACTGGACAACATCTGTAGACAATGTAAGTGTGCTTTCTAAAATGACTTGCTGCTGTATTACCTCTGTTTTGAGTAACATGTATGATGACATCTAAATAAATTAAATTGTCTTTTTTCATATCACCTTTTCATTATTTTAGGTGGTCTGCAGAATCCCATCAAATTACATATAGACTGTAAATTAAAAATACAAAGAAAACATTTTGATAGTGTATTTTTGTATATTTATGGATAGAAAATTCTAGAAATTCACTCCTAAAATGGGTTTGTTAATAGGTACCTCAACTTTAAAAAAATAAATATGTGCGACAGGTCCCCCGTCCGAGTCCCCGTCTCGTTTGTCCCGTTCCTCATCCCCAGAATATTAACTGTCCCGTTTCCCTCTTCTCTTTCTGTCTCGTACGTCCCTTTACTTTTGCCCTCCCTGTGTAGGTTCCCTTCCTAGTGTGTCACCTTTGTATTACCCCCCCCACCCAGATTACTCTCACCTGAGTCTCGCTCTCCT
>JBBMFX010086288.1:0-10101 GCA_037832545.1 Rhabdalestes septentrionalis
ACCAGGTGTTTCTGAGGAGGGAAATCACCAAAACGTGCTGGACCATGGCCCTCCAGGACCGGATTTGGACACCCCTGCTTTAGGGGTACTGAGAAACACATTCCCTATGTTGAGTTCAAAAATGGGAGGGGATGAAAGACAAGTACTTACAAATCAGCATGTACTAGGGGGGATGTGTAGGACTTTCATCAAAAATAAACACAAAACTGTTACTGATTTCTCACCTCACTTCTCATATACTATACTAGAAATACAGTGGACAGAATATTTACCCTGAGAAGTAAAAGTACTAGTCTTTAAATAGCAGAGGTGCATATACACTTTCTGAAAGGCTCATATGCACATATGCATGCAAATATGGACAAAGATCTGCTCACAAACACATTTGCAGTTGGTTGTAGTAAGACACTCTAGGATTGTCCTCCAGACACTAGATGGACAGAATTCCACAGAGCAAACAACAGTGGGCTTCCGGGTCTAGGGCTCCAGGACTGACTGACTGACCGTCAAGGATGACAGATCTATGATTGGATGTCTCAAAGGACCATTACTGATGCTACTAGTGTCCCATTCATTGCCAAACACAGTTGGATTGTGATATAATTGACAATGAAAAATTTTAATGAAGGGATTGACATGGGACAGGGGGTAATAATAAGCTGGGTCAAAATGATAAAACTAAATTGTGTTGTTTCCTCAAATTACATGTTTAAACAAACCCCACTGTGTCTCCATTTGACACCACCTGAAATACTGAACTTTTGTTCATTATAATTGACGTTAGGCTTCTGAAGACACAGAGCAAAGGGACCCTGTGGGTGCCGGACTCAGTCTCGTGTCATCCTTGTGAAAACACAGAGAGAGTGTGTGCTTGTTTTTTTGAGGTATCGAAACTGCATAAACCAAAAAAACATGTCAAGTCGCTCCCCTTGGAGACATCAAAGTAACACGCCAGCAGCCCTACGACACCTTCTGTCCTTTGGAAAACAACCATGACAGTGACAAATAATCCCCAACACTACTACTATTTATGTAAGGGAATGTGTTGAAGAAGAAATAAATACACATAAAAACGGCAAGAGCACATTCATTTTTCTCTAATGTGAAGGCAGCATGGACGGTAAAACAGCAATGGCAACTAATCTTGAAAACCTCTGGGTTTCTGAAAAAAACAACAACGGTGTTCAGGTTTTTTTTTTATTCAAGCATCACATAATAGAGACTAGTCTAGCCTCATGCAGAGAAGAAGAGGCAGGAGGGCAGCTGGGCTGCAGGCATTTCCATGTGCTGGAGTGTGGTTTAAAAATGAAGACAGCATTCTTAGCACAAGCCAAGCCCATGAAGACCTAATGTGTGTGCTTAAGCTTGCAGGGCAAACGAAATCTCTTTGTGCAATGCAATCTAAAGCACTAAAGGCCACAAAAAGCTCTGTGCTTTGTAGCATATGAGTCTGAAAAGACCAAGCAAAGGAAAACCTTAGAATAAAATGCAAAAAAAAAGTGGTTAATACCATTGTGGTTCTTGAAGTCTCAAAATCCTATTATGGCAGCAATGATCAAAGTGGTGCTAATTGTGAAAATTTGTAAATGGGGTCCAGTGGTGGCTGCTAATCTTCCAAACAGGGGAAGCTAATTTTAGGCATACACAGTGCTTGAAGTGGGAAAAAATAAGTGCAGGAACTCGAATTTTCCGACATATTCTTGGGCCACTGTCGCTGCGTTGGATCAGTTTCAGTAAGTACCGGAACTCAGAAAAAAGTGGCGGAACCCAAAAGATGAAAATACAAAAGTTCCGGAACTGCATTCCGTTGCGTTCTGGCCCACTTCAAGCACTGGGCATACATCATGACATTATACATGACATGATAAATTCTGGCCTCTGTTCCTTTTTCAGAAAATGGTTTCTGACCCTGTCTTACTTCATCCATATGGGAGCAGTCTTAAAGGGAATATTTACACTTCCAGTCGGCCAGTTCACCTGGTCATACTAGGAGAGCTATTTTCCTAGATTTTTGCACCAAATCATTCTTTGGCATTGGTCTGCACTGTTGTTTACTTTTGAGTCTCTCGTCATGAGGAACATTATTTGTCAAAATAACTATTACAATAACAAAAATGTCTACAATATTATGCACAGCTTGCTAGCTGGCTGGTTTCCCCTTCCAAGAGCTCCTTAATTATATGAAACAAGGAACAAATTCCAGAACGCTGTCATAACATTTTTATTTAAAGAATTATAAATACAAATGTAAATGGTATATATCACCAGCAAAAAACACACTACGTGCAGCAGGTTGCCTCACAACTTCTCTCGCAGATCCGGTGGGACTGAGCGTGAATTTCCAAACTAAAACATGATGTCAATCAAAAAGGGTTTCCACCTTGTAGACAGCTCCTCCGATCATCATGCAGCAGCCCAGCGTCCTGGCCCGCCCACTGCAACATTCACTTCCAGGGAAGCTGAGTTGTTCAGTTTTCCTGCAGTCAAACACGCCCCTCTCTGCCCGTTCATAGAAGGCCAGTGAAGCTGAGCTTCAGGGGGGTTTAATACACTGTGCTGCACGGAAATGTATGAAATGTATGAAAAGAGTCAAATAATCTTCAATAAATACCTGATTCTGAACACGCTAGTCATGAAGTTGAACTCAATCTAAAAGCAATATAATTACGACATATTTGAGCATACATTTTTTTGACATATTAGAGGAAGCAGAGCTTCCATTGTAGTCTTAGAGCAGCCACCACTGATGGGGTCATACAGCATGATCCAAGTTTAAAGTTCAAAGTTTTTATCCATAGCCCGGAAGTCAAGAGGCTAATGTACCTAAAGTGCAACTAATGTTAAACCATCAGTTAGCATAGTGCAAACTGCCTGCATATATAATCACAAACAACATCTCAGTTAGACTTGCTTATGCAGTTTTCTGACCTAAAATTGTTGAAATATCTAGATCAAGGTCATTTTTACCTGAGGGAGGTGAAACCCTGAGGAGAATTCGGCAATATTTTGTTATTTGGCCAACCTTGCTTGATAGCTAGCTTATCAGTATGGGATATTAATGTGGGATGATGTGGGATAACAGATTTGCGTTTCAAAGCAGACACCTAGACCAACACATTCACACACACACACACATTCACACCTAGGGCAAATGGGCTTATCTAATTCACATTGGTTGGAGGAAACCAGTGCTTCCAATAAAATAAAACCAAAAATAAAATTAAACCTTCCCCATGCTAACCTGGAGAGAACCTGAACACAGAATGGACCCTTGACCTCCAAGAACCAAACCAAGGACTTTCTTGCTCTGAGGAGGGCACTTGGCCAGCTGCCTGCATTTGGTGTATAGTATGTACTTTTTTGGGTTGTACTTTTCAGTTTTACCACAAGTAGCATATTTGCATGAATTTGTTTGTCGTTATGTTGATAATGATGATCCAAGCGAAATGACACCACCTGAAACCAGTCATGCATTAGGTCCAGTCATTAAGCCTGCAGTAGAGTTTGGTCTTCTCTGTGTGTCAGCAGTGTGCGTGAGAAAATGAGGATGTGTGGGTGGGTGTGCTAAGTCTCTGTCTCTTATTAGCGGGATCTGTGCAGTGGGTCGATAACACCCGAACCCACCGGCATCCCACTGAAGTCCCAAACACTGTCTATGGTCCTGCTCAGTGCCTGTGATCTGCTAATCACCACGATGGTGTCTCACTGCATGCTTAATCAGCCTGGGGGTGGCAGGGCAAACAGATAAAACAGCATCAACTGTCAGGTCAGCATGGTCCTCTGGCCCTTGTGTTGTATTAATCTCTTTCATCTGGAACCTACAATGTCTACTTTATATCTCTCTTCCTCTCTTTTTCTGGCATGACACTTATGCAGAAGCACTGTTATTTAAAGATTGTGAGGGGAGTATTTATTTGCTTTGTGTGCGATATGTCTCTTTAAGAATGAAATGAGTGCCCAAGTGTTTGTGTGGAATAAGAGAGATAGGGAGATGGAGAGTGTGTTCCGGTTAAATGTTGAGTTGTGTTGATGCTAAAAACCCTTGTGTGGTTGACTGTACACAGCAATGCACAAATCCACCTCATCTCCAATACTTAGAGACAAGCTTGTACATTACTTAATGAGAAAAAGGAGTAAAAACCAGTAGCAGTTACTGAGGCCAACAGAGAATGCTAAAGTGGCTTACTACAATATTGAGCTCTAAAGTCTGTTGATAGATTACTGGAAGTCCTTTGCACACAAAAGAGTCCCAATCTTCTAAACACAAGTAGGCATTCACTTGGACTTTGGATACAAAGCAAAACAAACCTGAGTCGTGGCTGGATGGACCTCCTCGGTGACTATGCACTGATTCTCCAGATCGGATGAGCTTTGTACTAGCACAGATACCCAGGCAAAAAATCAGACAAAACAGACAATAACCTCCATTAACACGATACACTTAAACTAAACTCAGGTCAGGTGGACATGTTGTCAGGTGCCTAGCAACCCTGCCAGATTTTTCATGTGGCCCCTGTAGAAATGTATTGCCCAGCACTAAGCAAGAGAATTTTAAGCACAGCTGGACACACTGCTACTCCTGAGAGATCCTGCCTTAAGCCACATAAAGTCAACAAATGCTGACTGTCTTACAATGTCTTCCAGTCCCAGTGTTATATGTTCTTTAGAAGTCAAGGTGTTTTTGAAAGGGTGCATTTGCATTTTTATGTCATTATCAGTTGAAAATGGACACAATGACAATATTATCGTTTATCGCAATAATTTCTGGGACAATTTATTGTCCAGCAAAATGTGTTATCGTTACAGGCCTAGAAAAATCTGAATCTGAAATTAATTCTGTGCAAAATTAATATTCTCCCATTGTAAAAAGCAGTAAATTATAGTTTTTGAAAAGCTGCTCCTGATAACCAGAAGTATAAGAATATTCAGTAAGTATTTATTTAAATGTAAAAGAATCCTATAAAAGTATATATTTTAATTTCGATTCAGATTTGTTAAAGACCGACATGGCAAGAAACAACACTCAGAGTGAGACCTGGATTGTGTTAATCACAAACATTATAATATGTAAGCAAAACAGACAAAAAAATATATATATATCCAAATATTCCTACAAATATCAACAGTAAAACAATCTAAGAGCTTATCAACCAACAAGACATTAAAATTGCCAAGTTTTGTTAAAATATGATTCTACAGATGATAATAAACTATGAGCCGTGTGGGAGCTGAGAGAACCGAGCCCGCAGTATGAATTTTTTTTTCAGGTATCAGCTCTTCTGGCCTGACTTCTGAAAAAAAACTTCCTGTCCTGTAAGTGGTATTCACAGCTTAAATGCGTACCTAATTTGAGTCACTTCATACTGCCTGCCCGGTCCCGCCCGGCCCAGCACCGCGACTTAACGGCCCAAGACGAGACACCGGTCATTGTCAGGCTGGATTAAAAAGAACAACGTGCCACATGTGTTCCGCGGGGCTTAGTATCAGTTTGTTCACCCCTGCTTTTGCTGCTGTTTTACAACAAATGCAACATACCAGAAAGCACAGTGGTTCACCATGTCCATTCGGTTTAAATCCAAAGTGCTCCCACACTGAAGCTGTTGCGTTCGGCTTTGATACCAATTCCATCTCCGATTATCAACTAACTTTAGGATTTTCTCACCATGCAGCTAACTAACTGACAGGATAGTTCATGCCTCATTACCCTAAGGAAATGAGAGGGGGCAGTAGAGACCAATGCATCAGAGTGAAGTCCATTGTCAGTAGAGTTTTTGGTAGAGAAATACACAGGGAAAGCAAACAAGCAGGCAAATTAAAATTATTGCGGCCGAAAAATTATCAACCTCATTTGAATTATTGTGCAATTAGTTGATTTGTTGTTTATCGTGACATGCCTAGATTTTTGATGTGGCACCCTATAGAAATGTATTGCCCCTTCCTGTTTATAAACCGTGAAGTGTGATTCCCCTTGACCTTGACACGTCACGTGGCTGTGTATGTGTCAGTACCCTCCCCTCCAGGACCTGCTCCAGACGGTCCAGGCTGAGAGGATACCCGACGACGGTAGTCCCGAATGAGGGCTGGGTCCAAGATGAATCGCCCAGGGACAGAAGACCGTTCTTCCGGACCATAGCCCTCCCAGTTGACGAGGTACTGGGTGCCACGGCCGCGGCGTCGCGAATCGAGGATCCGCCGGACGGTGTAAGCGGGACTACCATCTATAAGGTGGGGGGGTGGGGGCTCCGGGGTGGCAGGTGACAAGGGAGAGGTGCGGAAGGGCTTGAACTGTGAGTGGTGAAACACTGGATGGATCCGGAGAGAGGCAGGCAGCTGAAGCCGAAAGGTGACAGGGTTTATCCGGTGAGTGATCCTGTAGTGACCAATGAACCGCGGTGAAAGCTTGCGTGAGTCCGTGCGGAGGTGAAGATGTTGAGTAGAGAGGTAAACCCTATCACCCACTTGGAACAGTCGTCCCGGAGGATGCAGATGGAGGGACTGTGAGGTGTGTCTCTGGTTGGCCCGCTGAATGGCCGTGCAGGCACGTTTCCACCCCCGTCGACATCTGCGGACTAACATGTGGGCTGTCGGTACATCAACCTCCGGTTCCTGATGGGAGAAGATAGGAGGCTGGAAACCATAGCATACCTTGAATGGGCTCATCTTGGTGGCCGTGGAGGTGTGGAGGTTATGTGACAGTTCATCCCAAACAAGGTAGTGGGCCCAGGAGCGCTGTTGGTTGGCGACGAAGCATCTCAGGAAACGCTCCAGCTGTTAGTCTGCATCGCCTGGCCATTGGTCTAAGGATGGTATCCGGAGGAGAGACTGCTGGAATCCTTGACCAGGTGGCAGAAGGCCTTCCAGAATTTAGCAGTGAACTGGGGCCGTCTGTCCAAGACGATGTCCTTGGGGAACCCATGCAAGTGGACTACGTGTTCGAGAACCAGTTCAGCAGTCTTTTTGGCTGAGGGGAGCCCCGATAGAGCGACCAGGTGCACCAGAGAGAGCGTCCAGGGCGGTGTTCATCAGGGAGAGTGGATGACGGTCCTTGATGGTGATTTTATTAAGTCCTCGATAGTCGAAGCAGTGGTGGAGTCCACCATCCATCTTATTTACGAAGAAAAACCCCGCAGCCGCCGGGGAGGATGAGGGCCGTATGGTGCCCTGGCGGAGGCCCTTGGTGACGAATTCCTCCACGGCACGTTGTTCATCTTTGGACAGTGAGTAAAGGTGACCCAGGGGTGGAGTCGTCCCGGGCTAGAGTTCGATGACCAGATCATAGGGTCAGTGAGGTGGTAGACTGGTGGCATTCTGTTTGGAGAAAACTTCCTTAAAGTCTCGGTACGGCTCTGGGATGGCAGTGACAGACGTCGAGGAACTGGGGCTCCCCTGAACACGTCCCAGCCTCTGCCGTGAGACACAGCTCATGACAGGTCGATCCCCACTGTATGATCCGGTTATGGGTCCAGGATATTAGGGGGTCGTGCTGAAGGAGCCACGGGTAGCCCAGGATGATAGGAGGTGTGTTGAGGTGAGTGACATAGAAGGTGATGGTCTCCACGTGTTGGTCAATTGAAAGGCGAAGGGGACACGTGTGAGAGGTGATGGGACTGTGTTGGAGGGGACGAACGTCGATGGCGGTGATTTTGAGTGGCTGGGATAACGTCTCACATTTCACCCCCAGCTGTTCCGCAAAAGAAAGGTCAATAAAGTTGCCAGCCACCCCCAAGTCTACGAAGGCGTCGACACTGACTTGTTTGTGGCTGAGCTGTAGGTGCGCATGGACCAGGAACCAGGAAACTTGAAGGGTGGTAGAGACGGTGTCAGAAAACCCAGATGAAGTCCCCCACAACTTTACTGGGTTTTTCTGTTTCCCGGGCGGAGCAGACAGATGGCGCGATAGTGTTTAGGGGAGGCGTAGTAGGCGCACAGTCCTTCTCGATAGCGCCGGGTCCGCTCAGCCTGATCCAGCGAGGCACGTCTTAACTGCATGGGTTCCCCGGGGTCGGCGTGGGCCTCGGATGGAGGTGGAGGGCCGGAGGTGGTGTTCACGACCCTGAGAGGTGGCATAGACGGTGTAAGCGGCAGGAGACG
Organism: Rhabdalestes septentrionalis; assembly: GCA_037832545.1. Classification (NCBI taxonomy): domain Eukaryota; kingdom Metazoa; phylum Chordata; class Actinopteri; order Characiformes; family Alestidae; genus Rhabdalestes; species Rhabdalestes septentrionalis. Next base: position 8,092 of record JBBMFX010086288.1, read on the forward strand.
GACGAGGGGCTGTCCGCGGACGAGAGCTGAGTCGGGAGTCGATCCGCATACAAAGTTGGATTAATTCTTCGGTGGTCTCGGGGAGCTCTTGCCCGAGGAGTTGATCTTTGAATCAGACAGATAGCCCCTCGTAGTAGGCCGTCCGGAGCACTGTGCCTATCCAGCCTGCTTGTACCGCCAGGGTTCGGAATGCCTAGTGGGGTATCGCTCCGGCTCAAATTGAAAGATCAGGTTGAGATTATTGAGAAAAACATCGCACTTCCCTTCAGTTCCATTCCACTTCTCTGGCATTGAAATCTTCTGGATTAGGTGATGAGGAGTGACTTGAGGATGATGAGAGGGAGGGGTTGGAGGGGTCAGCTGGAGCTGAGGTGTAATATCAGCGGTCTGCATGGGAGTCTCGGGAGCCTGAGCCTGAGATCTTAAGGTGGCTACTTCTTGGTTAAGGTGATTTACTTAAATCCTGAGTCGTTCTATTTCAACACCCTGGCGTGTGAGCAGACCACACAGCTGATCCCACTCAGTGCAGGTTATCACTCTAGGCTCAGTCATTCTTTCGTAAACTCAGGTTGATAAGAGACAGAAAGTGGCTTACCTTAAGAGATGACGCCTGTGTAGCGTGAGGGGAGAGCTCTAACGCAGAGATTGACGAGAGAGCGGTTTACTCACGCGGTTTATTCTATGAATGCTCTGAAACACAGAGAGAGAACCCACCAGGTTACAACGTTCACAAACACACACAGCAGTTTAGAGTACTCACGAAATGATGGAGAGATGACACGGTGTGGGGTCTAGGAACTCAATGACTGAGCAAAGAGGAAGCTCCCACTTCCTGTTTATAAACCGTGACGGGTGATTCCCCTTGACCTTGACCCGTCACGTGGCTGTGTATGTGTCACCCAGAACTGAGCAAGAGAATTTTTAGCACAGCTGGACACACTGCTATTCCTGAGAGATCCTGCCTTAAGCCTCATGTATTACTGTATTACAATGTCTTCCAGTCCCAGTGATATATGTTCTTTAGAAGTCAAGGTTATGTTATTATCATTACATCAGCTGAAAATGGACACAACGACAAGATTATCATTTATCGCAATAATTTCTGGGACAATTTATCGTCCACCAAAATTTGTTATCGTTACAGGCCTATTTACCACGTCATGTACCCATGCTCAGGGGTACCTCACGATGAAACCTGCAGTGTTGGGATTTCCCCAACCTTCAGATCACAGGTGCAACACGCTAACCACTAGACCCCTAGTGGGCACTATTTTATTTTAAAAACAGGCTAAAAAAAAGGCTGATATTCACAAAACACATTAATCTAAATGCATCATGGCAGAAACAGGACATTTCCCAAAATTCACAGTCCTGCAAAATTAATCATATTCAGAGCATTTTGTGACATATCCTATACTGAAAGCTGCACACTCATTAATTTGACATTTGGTCATCCATTTTTGCTTTACAACTGTGATGTTTTATATGCAGGTATTTGCAATAAAGCCCCAGGTTTTCTTTTGTGTCTAACTGGATAGGGATCAGCCAAGATTTAGTTTACAGAGGCTGATGTCCCAAAAATATTATCGGCGTGTTAGAAAAAATGACTGAGTTAAATGATTGCTGATAGACAGCAAAACTTTATTAATAGTGCCAACATGGAACATGTACTTCATGTACTTTACTGTTTAAAACACTAATGTAATGTTCATTCCAGACAATATCAGCAATATCAGCATCTATAGCACATTTTGCTGTTGGTTATATAATTGTGACCTACAAACAAATGTGAACAAAGGTAAACCACTTCGATTGCAAGTGGCAGATGTGTGCACAATATAAGGAAAATGACTGCCACAATACCACCAACAATGGCGACGTGGAAAATAAATGTGTACACTTTTTTAACCACCACTATTTTTAACTACCACTAACACAGCATCATTGGACCACTTAAAAGTACATGGAGGAAAATAGTCAGTGGGGGGGGGGGGGGGGGGGGGACGGTGA
>JBBMFX010086299.1:0-10101 GCA_037832545.1 Rhabdalestes septentrionalis
TGTTTTCTCTTTAACTTACTGACAGAGCCATAAGAAAATATTACTTTATTCATTTAATGTACAGGACATGTGATTTTCTTTGAAGGCAGTTTGTTCTTGTCTGTGTGCCTGCTGAAAAATTATTCATTTAATCATTAAATAATACACTGTATTAGGTCTTGGTTCAATAGGCTACGTGCAATCATTTCAATTTGTTTTAATAAACATTGAACCAGTCCGGCCCTCGGCTTATAGCCAATTTGTTTTTTTGACCCTCTGTGTATTTGATTTTGACATCCCTGATGTAGGGTATCAGAAGCAGCAGAAACATTAAGAACATTTGTGCCTTGGGCCCAATCCTGCAAGCATAACAAAGTACACTGGTAAAGTACACTGGTCCTGAACCAGTGAAGAAACGGGTGCAGATGATTCTAGATGATCAGGTGGTGATCAGTATACTGGTGGTGCTGAATGCTGAGTGTGCACTTTGTAGCCAACATTTGTTTTTATTTCTTTAATTTAATCTATTCAATATGCCAAATAAATTACAAAATATATAGAAATGTGGGGTAGTCAAGATATTTGCACGGTGAATTATTCTTTAATATTTTTTCACTTTGCAGCAAAGAAACTACCCAAGAACGAGCCACAGCCTGCTGGAGCAACCACGAGCCGCAATCGAGGAGTGGACCTAGCAGAGACTGCCCAGCCTGCCAAAGGGCCCTGCTGCAGCAACTAACCTCCCACACACCAACACACACCTCACCTCCCGACTAACTCTGCATCACTTCTGGACATGGGGCGCATCCTTCCAAACCTCGCTCCCTGGAACTGCTAAAGACTTTGTATATCTGTTTCTAATACCTTTTCTTTTTTTGTTTTTTTTTCCTTATTTTGTTTTTTTACATTTAATTTTTTAAGAAAATATATGTACTTCATTATAATGGATGCATGTATCACTACAAAGCCTAAGTACACATTTTTAACTTAACTCAGCAGGAAAGTGAACTTAGATTGAACAAAAGAGAAAGTGTGGGAGCCTGATTTTTGTCTGTGTGAGTGTGTATGTTTGTATAGTTTAGTATTAGGGAATGGTCAAGGGCTTGGAAGCTTAGTAATCTGACGCGCTAACGCGGTCATATTAATGCTAGTTTCTGGCGGCTAACGGATGCTAGTGTTAGCCGCTTGGTCCACAAGTACAGCTTGAGTGTTTTTGAGTGCCATAGTGGGGAAGATGCAGTCACCTGAGAAAGCCTAGCGTTCAGGACTCCAGAATTTCCTGCTGGTAATTCCGACAGGTATCTGAGTGGGGCTCCTCAATCAGATGTGTGTAACTTCTTGTCTTAGCGCTCAGTGCTAAGCAGTCTGAAAGGGGGTAAAGGAGTGGTAGGCACTGGACAGGCTATTTTCATGAGGCCTGTCTCCCAGTCCAAATCTGTGTTTTGTGGTTGTGCACAGTAATGAAGCAGCGATTAGGCAAGGAATCCTTATCAGAACTAAGCATTCCTCCTTGTGCCTGCTGTCAACAGTACAGTTTCCTCCTTGCTTCTCTCCCCCACTTGCATACAGGAAGAATATTTGTGCCTGGCGGCTTCACTGAATCCATTGCTGCCCTATGGGATATTTTGGATGTTAATTTGACGAATGGCTTGTAGCATCATGCTGTTTACTCAGTGGAAACAAATGAGCCGAGGGTGAAGGCCTTTTGAACTGTCTTATATGAGTGTTAAATTAATAGTTTGGCTAATAGGTAATAGTACCCCAAAATTTAGTTGATGAGCAGAATCATCTATGATGACCCTGAAAAATCCTGGTAGTTTTTTTTGTTTGTTTGTTTGTTTGTTTTTATTATGTATTTTGATCCAAGCCTACGTAGCAATGGTAATTGGTACAAATCTGACTTGCTCTAGCCAAGCTTAAGATCTGGACTAAGGATCACAAACAGCTTTTGGACCAATTGGGGGCGAACCTCCCCTCAGTGTGCCCCCTCCCGGTTGATCTAAAAACCTATATCATTTATAACGGCTTATTCCAACAAGCTTCACTGACATTGAAGCTGCTTTTGATGCATTATACATTAGTAAGTGTTATAAATGATGCTTGTTGGAATAAGGTGTGTATATATATATAAATGTTTATGTAGGTTTGTGTTTGTCATGAGTGGCTTATATAGGCGCCATGAAGCCTTATGAACACTGCTCTTCAGTAAAGTGTTACTGAATGTTGTCGGTCAAAAGGTCAATCCAGGCTATGTTTGTTAGTATTGCTGCAGTTAAGCCAGGAACCCTGACATAGTTCAGAGAGGACCCTGTCTATTTGAGATTTTTTTTAACGACTCAACACGGTTTGAGGATAGCCTGTGAAAATTTAGGCATGCGGTTTGCACAGTGGTTGGCTTGTTAGTCTCATAATCCCATGGCAAATCTAAAGCGAACCAAAAATGTTTGGTTGATCAACTACATATTCAGGGCAAAATTGGGTCAATTTGATATTTCTCACCAAACTGTTACCTGTTGAATGGACTACTGTTAGTGACTATTTGTGTTCCACATCTACTAGAACAGCTTTGTCTGGGCAATGAGAAGTAAGGTATAGACCTCTGTACCTCAGATGCAGGTTTGATCGCCTACCTTTCTTTAATAATGTCTGGAAAAGCCATGATTGGCTGGCGGATGCAGTATTGTCATGCAGTGAAGGCTTTGCGGCTAAGGGGTCTACTGGGGTCCCAGTTGTTGACAACCTTAGTGGCCCAATCATGGGGAGATAAGGAGGCTAACGATGTTCTGTTATTCAGAGGAACCCAAAATATCGCGATAAACCCATCTCTACTGCTTCCGCTCGCAATGACAGACAGTATGTATGCACTCTTCTGTATTGTACAGTTCCTTTAAAAACAAAAAAAGCTTTTCTTTTCACAAATTGGTCAAATAATGTTTGATGGTTGTCATTTTTTAATGTATGTAATGTTATTAACAAATCAACTTGAAATTTACCTGGTGGTCTGTCTTGTACTTCTTTCAAAATGCTAAAGTTTTTTTTAATTATTGTTGTGGTTTATTATTATTTTCTCAGATTCTATTGAATTGCACAAATTTGGGTTGTGTTTTTAATTAGTTAGAATGAGATCGGGACTCCCAGGTCTCCATTGTTGGATCAAACTGAAATGGATCACAGTGGAGGTGACTAGCAGTGCAGCTAAATATCCACTGTTACCAGAGGGAAGTTGCTTAGCAGTCATTTGAGAACAAATATGGATTCCGCGATGTACCAGTGTTAACACTGAAGGACCGGTTTGGTTTTTTAATGTCAAGGTACTAGTTCATATTTCCAATAAAGGGGGTGAATTGTATGTGGTTTGATGGTGTGGATGTTTGATTCAAGTCATGCTGGTCAGTTACCATACACTTTTGAAAATTTTGAATGCAAAATGAGTGCAATCAGAATTCTGCGCATGTTTTTTTTTTTTCTTCTCAAAATTCTAGCACGACTGTGGCTGAAATATTCACCTTGGAGCCCCTGACAAAGATGGTTTGCCAGATGTTGGTGCTTGTTTGAGATACCACAGTTGCTGTGAACCGGGGCCCTTTTGTCACAGCTGTCTTCTCTAGAACATTCTGAATTCTTCAAGAACCTCCCTGTTCCTTCACTCGAGTGCCCCCATGGGGATGGGATGATGCAGTTCTCAAATCATCTAATGCGTCAGATCTGTTGGCACTGAGCTCATCGTGGCCCCGAATGATCTTTTGGATTGTACCTTCTCGTATCCAATCATCTGATGCTTCAACACTTTGCTCAGTATGGCCCTGTACAATCCTCTGAATAGCATCTTGCACGCTGATCACCTGATGCTTTAACGCTTGGTCCCGCATAGTCATGAACAATCTCCTGTGTTGTACCTCCACCACTCGATCATCCAAAACATCCCACAGACCCCCAGGGACAACAGCTGGATTGACGAAGCCCTGCACTAAGCCATGTACTTCCCTATGGAGGACGCATCCAGACTTGCCTTGTTGTGGTCCTTGGTCAGACGATAGAACCTGCTTCTCGTTGTACAGAAGTGCATGGACGTTCCCTGTGATGGATGGATACGGTCCGAACCCTGCATGCTGTAATCAACTAAAATACTATAATTTTCTTAACTACTGCTCTTTCGTTCGACTATAAACAACCGATAGCTCTGGGAAAAGGGAGTCCAAACCCAGGCAAAGAATTCAGGTATATGATTTTTCTGCTCCAACGGTGCTGATCAGACCACTGTACTATGTTGTCGGTATGTTCATTATTGGTGTTCACTTCCTCTCAAAGGTTTGGTGATTACTTGCCATCTCTTGAACAGCTGCAAAAGTGTTTGTTAGAATCATTCTTTGTGTATATTTAGCCATCATATTCTTCAAAGTGTTGTCTTTGGTGTAAAGTAGGGCATGACGGCTACATTATTTGCCTCATAATATCAGCCACTATTAAAGTTTTGCCTGTCGTTAATGGCGGTTATACCTATTTCTAAAGTGCCAATAACCTAATAACATTAATCGTTTGGTTGAGACCATGCAAAAAAAACTCGGTCAAATTACATTTTAAGTTATTAAAAGCTTTTAATTGTATTTAGCTTACATTGTATGGAGTAGAATTTAGCTTTAAAATGTGATATTTTTTTCTCCAAAGAACACACAGTTCTAGTAGGATAGGAAAGAGAATTGATACTAAAATATTGATACTTCCTGTCCTGACATTTGTTCTAAAGAATGATCAATTCCAGCAGCTCCATTTAAATAGTAAACTGAATATTGTTGCCGTCAGAACAATTTCTCATTTCTACGAAAAAGACGAGAGACCTTTAACTTTAATTGTAAATTATCAAGATTTTGGGATGTTGTTTTGGACCACCTCTGTTCGTCTTATCACCATGAACATTTGTCTTCGTATACACAGCATTTTCGTCATTGTTTTTCTTATTGTTTATTGACTCTTGTGTCTTTTTATGAATTAAATATAGTAAAGCAGCTTCTTCGTTTCTTTCTGGGCATCCCTGAGTTTCACTGAACTGTCAGTTTATGTTGCAAAGCTGGAATTAAGTTCTTTTTTAACTTTAGAAATCCCCATTTTATGTATGCAAGAAGGTTTTTTTAAGTATTAGTTGTAATATTGGTAATACTTGTCATCGTCCATCCCTGCTGTCATCAAAACGAGGGATAAAATGTCGACTCAAGTGTGTATTGTATGACCACTTTGGAGGGTAAGGTGTTTCAAAATTCTGATGTGTCTCAAAATGTTGATGGGTAGTGAAACCAAAAGGTTCCTTTCTTGTTTCTGTTCAACAGCAGTATGTTCTCTGTATCTGATTCTGACCACAGTTGACATGTACCTTTGCTCCTGCTGAGGTGTGTTGCTGATTTTGCTGTGCTGGTTCTCTGTTCTATTGCATCTGATTGTAGAAAACCAGTAAATAACAACAATCAGTGTTTACAGTGAGGAAAACCTTTATTGAGACAGTTATGTTTGTGTAATTGTCAGTGCACATGTGAGTATACATTCTGAATATTTTTTATTTGTAATTTAGATGTGGATAAAAAGGAATTGTATGCATAATAGCAACACATATTTTAATTTTCACGCACAAATACAAAACCATTATCTGACAGTGTTAAGGTCACACCTGTTTAAAAATTGTGTTTATTTATTTGCTCCATTGGAGTACAGTAAGCCATCATACTGCCATATTGGAAACTAAGATTTCTTATATAAAATTACTCTCTTGACCAAAAATGGATAAATGACATAATCTGGAAGGAAACACTAAAAATTACATTTGTTGAGTTTAGAAAGAAATTTTAACCAAAATCATATGATGTAACAGTGTAAATAAAAAAATAATAAATTAATTGGTTTCAATTGGCCAAAGTGGCCATGAGGGAGTCAATTGTTACAGTTAGATGTATGGAGTATATTATTGAAATATTTAATGAGTTGGAAGTAAAAAATAAAAAGATCTGAAAAAACTCTTTCATTCCATAAGTATTAACACAGCCATATGCATTAACAACCCCAAAATGGCCATTCTCAATGCCACTGGGGCCCAAAAAGATTAATTCTATATGCATTAACACAGCTAAAATATTTAAAAAAAGACATAAATGGCCCAAAGGAGGTTCGAGTGTCTGGAGTTTTTTGAGTTGTTGTGGAAAACCACAATCCCAAGAACGACACACCCACAGTGAAGTACGAAGGTGGGAGCCATGATCTTTAGCTGCTTCTATTCAGTACTCAGCACACAGGGGTAGATGTGAAGGAAACTTATATGTAGCAGCACATATTAGAGGACCATTCAATCTTTTTAGCCACGAGAAAAGGAGAAGATGGACATTCCATAAGGATAAATATATATACATATGTATATATATATGCTGTCAGTGTACCCCTTTACCACAAATCGACATTCATGTCCTATGGAGGTTTGTTCACGAGCCTCTTCTTTTCCCCTACACTTCATATCCAATCAAACGACAGTCACCCCCTGTTTGTCCCGAACTGACTGAGGGCGCCATTAACTGGAGTTAATTAGAAACACTTCAGTATTGAACCCCCAGCCAAGAAAAGCAGAAGCAAAAACAAACAGCTGGCATTCATCCTTCAGGAAAACAAGCATCATTTCAAACTTCAGCGGGCGCACTCCGAGCGGCGTGCCTCACTTCCACTGCCTCTCCAAATCCGCGAGTGCCTCTTGGGCCGCGTTCCGCTGTTTACCCTGCCTCCCTATTGCAGTTTCCATAGCGACAGGTTGAATTGTGAAAGAGGCCCTGTACCAGGCGACCCGTCTCCGGGCGCCAGCCGAACCCAACATGCTCCTGCAAAGGCCACATGAGGAGCGGCCGCATGGCCAGAGATGGAGTGGGGCATTTTTGTTTGTTTGGTTTTTTTGTCACTGTAGATTGTGAATGTAATTATAATAAGCTTCATAATTGTATTCATGTCTTTGTTTATTGTTTTCTTTTGGGGGGAGGCGTTGTAAAAGCATGTTCTGATCTGGCCAGGAAAGCTAATGATGGCATTTGGGAGGAATAAACAAACAAACAAATGAATGAATGAATGAATCAATCAATCAATCAATCTGACAATCAGTTATGGTTCATTTTTTGCTGCTACACTGTTACTGCGTAGCCTCTTGCTGTCCAGTAGATGGCAGCACTGTGCTTTAGGCCAACCGGGTTCTCGGTGATTGCTGTTTCTCCACGAGGGATGGAGCGAAAGACGGTCTGTTGAACCTTTTGTGTGCTCTTGTTCATTAAGTGGGTGTTTCTCAGCTTCACCCTGTGCGGATCAGTGGTTCGCAGCTGTTTTAGAGGTCCTGAAGTCCCAGCAGAGCCTTGCAGGACGCTGGGAAAGGCATCTGTAATTTTTGCCTTCTGACAACCATCAAACTGAATCAGCATATTTTTGTACAAGCGGTGCAAATTACTTTGAGGTCTCGCAGGCGGCCTGATCGAAATCAATGCTCATGCAAATTGGACGTGACCCATTTTAACTGGGTCGATGTAGCATATATTTTAGTGTGGGTACCCACTCCTTACGTTCTGGATCGGGGCGGTAGTCACCACTGGGTCCGATGCCCATGGAAAACCAGACCCCCCCTAAAACTTTTATTGGGCCTCTCATAGGAGTGTAGTCTCATACACCCATGACTCATGTTGTTTTTTTGTGTTTCTTTTTTACAAGACAATAAACCATGTTAACTTAAGAAGCAGCCAGTCTAAGGGACCAAGGGGAGTGATACGTGCAGATTTCTTTCTTTAAGGGAAATTTTGGGTTGCTGAATTTTAGTTAGGTGCCGTTTCCTAAAGGATTTTGTGTCAAGGCCAGAAACAGAGGCGTTGCAGTGATCTACGCCAGTGCTTATTTGAACATTTTGTTGATAAAGAGACTGAATAGGATGGTATTAAACTGTAAACCTTTGAACATTTTTCCTGCGTCAAATCTAGTTATGAACCGTAGCTTTGCAAGGACATCATTTTGACAGCCGTGCCTAAAACCATACAAAATCTCCCAGCACCTCTTAACATCAGCTGAATCAGTGACAAATCATGGCTGTTAGAGCTAGGTGGTCATTCTAAGCTAACATCATCTGGTCTATATTACCCCCTGGCAGTACAGCTCGGTTACAGTTAAACGTGTACATACACTATGTGGACAAAGGGATTGACCCCTTACTTCCAGTGAAGTTCAGCCTTAATGCTTCAGCACAGAGATCACCATGCTTACAACTTTGTGGACACAGTTTGGGGACGAACCTTTTCTATTCCAGCATGACTGTGCCCCTGTGAACCAAAACAAGCTCCATAAAGACGTGGCTGGAGGAGTTCATTGTGGAAGAACTGGACTGGTCCACACAGAGACCTGACCTCAACCCCATCTAGCACCTTTGGGAATGAATTGGAACAAGACAGGCCTCCTCATCTAACATCAGTGTCTGACCTCATATTGTTAGAGCTGCAAAGGGGGAACATCTCCATATTAAAGTCTATGCTTTTGAATACAGTGTCGTTAAACTTCATGTTGGTGTGATATCAGTTGTCCCAATACTTTTTTACCAAAACAGAATAAGGCATGCATTGAACTGCAATGTTAACAAGTCAACAGCATCATATACGTTTAATATTATGGTGTCGTCACACACCCAATGTTTTCAAAGCATTGCAAAGCATTCCAACATGGGACAGTACATGTGCAATGTGGTAGTCTACCCATAGCATGTAGCGCTAGTTACAGCCCACCCTCATATTAGGTTGATGCTAATTCTGTGTGTGTGTGTGTGTGTTTGTGTGTTTATATGTGTGTTATCTTTCCCGATCTGCCGGGGTTCTAGCACGCTTCACTTGTCCCACCTGTCACCTGGAGTCCTGAGATGACACGGCGCTGACAGACCCATTAAGATGATAACTCCGCGGCTGCATTCATTACTGTCAGTCCTGAGCCAGGATGGTGAAAACCATGGGAGATGGAGTCATTCGTCTGGGGCAGAGGTCCGGAGAGCAGGTCAGTGGCAGTGTTGTGACACATATAGGACATTCAGGGCTTTTCTAGTGCAACAGTTCTCCAACTTTCCACACTTTCATCATTTAAATGAGTCGTTTATATGCAGATCGAATGCTAATGTGCCCAGTGTTGCCACACGTTCTGGTTTTCCTGGGATTGTTCTCTTTTTTTAATGTCTGTTCTGGAAAATTGATCATCTTTCCTGGGACATCAAATGTCCCGTTTTTTGGTGCAAAGGCACTTAAATTTTTTAAGTAGCCCTATTCCCTAGTTTCACTTTTAAAATCTACATTCTGCTCGTGCAATCCAGACTACTATATTTCTCACGTATCTTGATCCAGCTGTCAGAGGCATGCATGCGCTTATTTGATTGGTTAATGCAAACCTGGAAAAACGAAAGTTTACATTAGCACATCAGCATCACCTAGCAACTGCCATGAGCAGAATTTTCAAGAGAGTGAAGGAATGCGGGTTAGTTAGATTGGAGACTGCCTAGTTAAATATACATTTTTAATTTCAGTTAATGGGGAGGACGGACGAGGAGGATGCACAGTCAAAGTCAGGGCCAGCGGCAAAGAAAAAGAGGTACACAGTTTACAACGCTGACTGGGCGAAAACTGGCAACTAATCGCAGTGGGTATGGCCTAACCAAGGTGATCCATTCTCTGCCACTTGTGTTTTGTGCCCAGCCAAAATCGTGATAAAGCCAAACCCCCCGCCCCGCTCCGCCCCCTTGTCCCGGTTTTTCTCAAATCAAATGTGGCAACCCTAAATGTGCCTCGGAGGGTCAATTACTTTTATCTAGTAATAGGTTGGTACTGTGCAAAAATCTCTAGCCACCCCAAGCCAATACTGCCTGGAAAGTGTCTGACTGGCTTCATTTTGTAAGGATCCCAAACACATTGACAATATCAGTCAAAGCCATAGGCGGTTCTACACGGTGGCCCCCCCTGCACTGAAAAGCCAAATGTTTAAGTATAAATATCTTATCGCGACATTCGCTGGCTGGAAGAACGAAACAAACATTACGTGTGTTCTAGATGGACTACTTAAAGCTCTACACACGCTCGCTGACACACACGCGCAAACCTA